>JAUMHP010000041.1:3536345-3555612 GCA_032361065.1 Enteromius trimaculatus
CTTTACCATTGATATTTGTGTGTTTGTTTGATTATATTTACAGAATATAACTGAACCCGCCAGTAGGTCACTGTCTTAGTCACTGAATCAACCATTAAAAGGATTCAGTTAAACGCTTAATTCGTTTAGTAATGAAGCAAGTGACTCCCTTTTTGAATGGATCATTGAATCGTCGCTAGATTTGTTCAAAAGCAAAGATTCATTCGTTAACAACACAGCGCTGTGTGTGTGACTAGATTCGTAGTGGCTCAACTGTGACTTTGCTTTTTCACTTTTGTTGACGAAATAGAGCAAACAACAGTGTTCCTTAAAATGTAAGTCACTTTATATTAACTTTTGTATAAAAAGAATTCTCTATACTTTGTTTGTTACCATAAATGACATACACTTCAGTCTGCTCTGCAGATCTGTCCTGTAAGGAGCATTTCTATTGACTGAAGTCTACAGGTTTTATGGCAAAAGACGGCATAAACACAGCGCTACATTAATGTGCAGCACTGGGACAAAGAGTATAGAATATACTCTTTGATGGGATCGCTTTTATAGTCTATTGAATGGATAAAATATAGAACTTCAAAATAAACCTAACCATTTGAAAATGAAAACAAAAAAACAAAAAACAAATTCACTTCCAGCACCCCCCCATTTCCAGCCATGTTTGTGATACATAACATTGTCATGTATCAGATTTACTTCAACTATTTGAATCTATTTGAAACTCAAAAATTGGAAACCACTAGATCACATTAGGAAAAAAACTTACTAGAGAAATTCTTCGAATGTCAAGAAGAAGCTACTTATTGTGACAAATGCATTCAGTGTGAGGTATGCGTGTGCAAAAAATTAGCTTTGCCAGTGACTGCATTAAAAACCGCTCTGACCTGCAAGTAACCTTTGCATTGCTTCAAACAGATTTTATAATCCGTGTTGTAGCATCTGCCAGCAAACACTCAAAAGCTTTAACCAGAATCCGCTTTGCTCTGATTTAAAAAGCCAAACACTTACCCTGGCACTGAGTATCTTTCTTGGCCGGCTCAAAGCCCGGCATGCAGGTGCACGCTCCCACGGGAACCATCCATTCTCCATCTCCGTTGCAGTACAGCTTTAGAGGGACCGACTCCTCAATGGCGTTTGGCACACAGGCTCCGGCGGCGATGACCAGAGAGGTGGCCTCGGCACCAGTGGCCGTCTCGGGGAAGACAGCGAAGTTGGCAATTGTGGTGGAGCACTTTTTAAAGAAAACCCTGGCCGAGATGAGGGACATGCAGGCGCCCAGGTCCTGGAAGGCCAGGTAGAAACCAGCTTTGGAAAGAGGACCAAAGCTTCGTACTTTGGTGTTGACAATTCCGGACTCCAACAGTGAGAAGCTCTCGTCTGGGGCTATGGTATCCACCTGGGACAACAGAGGATGGAGAGCTTAAGGCATTTTTGTCTTAGGATAACCTTTTTAATGTACTGTGAATTCCATTCTGTCATCATTTACTCACCGAGCAATTCTAAAGGTAACTCTAGTGAAATTTAGTTGAAATTGGCCCATTGTCTATCTTCAATAGTGTAGCAAGGCATGAACTACAGAAGTTACTTTCAAACTTAAAAGCCTTCTGCTGGACCGCGCAAAAAAGTCTTAGACCATCTTGCGAAATTTCTACATGTGTTATTCACTATTAAAATTACACCCATAAAAATTTGACCACAATTTAATTCAGTGATGTTCATTAAACAGACAAAAACACACTGATATGATATATTGTTTTGTGTTATATAGGAGAAAAAGGTTTGGGATAACAGCCTTTTTAAATATTTGTTATATTTCCAATTAAATGAACTATTTATCACAACATTGTATGATGTATCATCATGCGAAGTCTGCATGATGAATTCCAGCTGACCTTTACGTAGGGGTTCTCCCTCCATGGCGGGCTGTTTGCTGTGGCCATGTCTCCATCTGATTCATAGTAGAACAGATTAAAGGTCTCCTTACAGGACCCGGGAATATTGGGAATACTGCCACAGTCCCGCACTGAGAACTTCAGCTCTACGTAGACTCGAAGGACTCCTCGACGGGGGATGAAGTCTGTCCGGAGCCAGTTGTTCTGATTGGGCTCCAGTACATTACAGACCTGGTATGTCCTGATGGGGCTCAAGTGATCATCATATCCACTCACTTCCTCCCACTGAGAAGGGCATAAAATACAGTCACGATGATTTCTTAAAATGAAACGTTCAATTGAAATAATGTCTTACCGAGTTGTTTGCTTCTAATGAAACTAGCTAACCATGAAACCCAGTGATGCTGTAACCTGTGACCTTCCTCACTCTTCATGTATTTCTTTATGTATAAAGAATTTAATCTCCTGAGCAGCTGCAATTTAATAAAACTATATTGCATAAAACCTTCAATTGTTAAAAGCTTCATTCAGTTTTTCTCTTAACAAGCTGTGGCCATGACAGGACAGTTCATATTTTTCCACATAATTGTATATGTCAGTGACATATGGATCTATAACACAAATGCAGTTTAATGACTTGAATGCATCTTTTTTTTTAATAGCGATGTTGTAGTTTTCTGAAATTCAATTAATTTAGATATTATATAAGTCAAACATGTCAGGATGATACAACTGTCCTGACATTATGGTATAAAGACATTCTTCGTCACTGACCTGTATATAAACGTAACATATTTTCAGATCGGCGCTGAAATCATGCCACATTTTCTTGTTTGCTAATTATCACTGCACAAGTGTCGCATCACGTCTGCTTAGGAGCGTCACTCAAAACCCCCGAATCCTAAAAACGGATCTGGATCTATGGATCCTTACCAAGACAATACCTTTAACTTGCAAAGCAGCACTAAATGGAAGAAGGAATAATGAACGACTCAAATGCTCAATTAAATTCATGTCGGTGGTTAGGGTAAATAGAAATGCTTTCTCAAAGGTGACATTTGGGTTGCCTGAACTTCTCACAACACAATTAAGAGGCATCGCAGCGAGGGGTAGCATGTGTTTATCTCCAGGTGTGAAGGAACACATTACTTATGATGATGCATGGCTTTTGAGATGCCAGACATCGAGCGCCAGCCTGCAGAAAGGGCTGAGCTGCTTAAGATTGTTGCCATGGCAACCCATCATTTCCATTGACTGACTTCGCATGCACATTCCAAAGACAAATCATACTACGGGAGCGAGTGGATTTGGGTGGAGGGGGGTGTCAGGCTTAAGGTCAGACTCGCTGTGGTTCATTTCTTCACCAGTCGCAAGTGTAAAATCATCAGCTGCTCGCAAACAGAGAGGTTGTGAGCGATCATTCTTGCTAATGGCCACCTTTCATTGGTCTCGCCAATGCATGGGTTGATTCATATCCACCCTTTCGGACAATTACAAACGGGAAAACGCTATAACTCACCCCGCTTTCTGGATAGGTGGTCCACGCCAGCTCTGTAGTAGCCCACCTGCTGTCCATAAGAGTCTCTGCAAAACAAGCAATCAATGAGGCTCCGGCAAAAGCAGCCTCCATTCCAAACACAACAGAGCATCAGCGCGCTAAAAACTGTAATTTAAACGGGTGCATATCAAAGCACTTCACTCATTTGAATTCCCCGCATAGTCTGCGGTAAGGCCTAATCACTGTTTTCACTCCGCACGCTAATAATGTGATCCACATTTATCTACCCACTCCAGCTCTGGCCCATGGCTGATCTGAGAACAGATCCTGTTGCGTACCGCAGGGATGCTCGCAGCACAGTGACATTCTGCATCCCAGGCGCTCGCTGTTCTCTAAATACACTCCGATCGGTGGAGCAAAACTGCATGAGCCAGCTTCCGCAAATTAACCGCACATATGAATGTTTTATTCACTTTGTAAGTCAGCGTTCGATGAAGCCGAGCGCTCGCTTCAAATTAATGTGACACGCACACATCTGCGAGCAAATCCGTGGAATATTTAGAGCAGAACATCAACTTAGCTGATTAAGGCCCCGGCTAATACGCGTATGGCAAACGTACACATGGCGTTTATGTGGATTGTACACCTCGCTTTTATTGCGCTGTAAATCACAGGGAGAGTTAATTGTGTGATGAAATAGCTGTAAGGGCATCTCTCCGTGTGAAATATTCATACAATTGGAGGGAAGTTCTTTTGATGCTTTGATCAATTCCTTATGACCGCATCCAGTCTTTCCTTAAGGCTCTTTGCATCTGTGCATTTGGCTGCGTGGTGGAAAACAACGTCATGATACTTATTTTTACACAGAGCAGCTCATCGCAGTCTATTTCACACAAATGAGTGTACAGGATGTTCTTTGAAACTTTGCTGTTTTGTACAGTCAGCAGATGTACAAAACGCCTCGTTATTCTTTAAAATCTTTTGTGGCTCCGCAATTATCGCAATGCAAGACTGTAAAGGAAAACAAACAACCAGTTGTAAGGAGTACAATAAGAACAGTGCATATTTGTTTTATTAAAATAAGTACGCTAACATGCGATTTTTGGTTACATTCAGACTGTAAAAACTTAAGAAATGAGTTCTTACCGATGATGATGGGTATAGCAATAACTAACACTATAAAGTTTTAATAACTACTCTAAATCAATGAGAATAAGAAGTTGCTAAACAACAATGCTAAACAATTTGGCACATGACGTAACTGAAGTGCGGCATTAGAATAAACAGAATATTATGCATTGACATGGATGAAAATATAGCTGGTTAACATTACAGTCATCTTTAAAGTTATGGTTCCTGATCAGAATGGACCCCTAGTCCAAATGAAATCATGCTAAATTGGATTAAAAGGTGTGCTCACATTTATCATTTTTCCGCCATTTGTCCTGTCATGTCATAATCCAGTCATTTCAACAGATTTTCACAAATTTCACACGATTATAAAGGATTTGAGCTAAACTGTTGACATGCATTTACATCAGTGTGACTGCACCTTTACAGTCCTATCCAGAATGTGTACACATTATCTGGACTCGCTGTTGTGAGTTTACAGTACTGAGATGCAATGGATGCAACACAAGCGTGGTCTGCACTCATTATTCATATATGCCATTTTTGTATTTAACAGTGTGAGATGAAGTGTAGCGGAATGAACAAAGTAAAGACATACTTTTTTTTTTTCGTGCCGTGCGAGACACTGCAAAAGATGCAATGCACAGCGGTAAAATGTGTCTGTCTAGTGCTATGAAAAACAATGGAAGAACAGCGCAGTGGAATGCAGAAAATAAATATATAAAACTGTAGCTTGATGACTGTGCGTGCAAATTAATAAAGTGTAATAATATTGTAATAAAACCGTACAAAATGTCACCCTGTTTAAGATCACAGTAATGACACTAACTAGGAGGGTCACATCACGTATGGTTTGTTTTATATTTAGACACCATAGCGCCTGGAAGGCTTCTGACAGATGGACTGACTTGACACAGGGGACCCTGGATGCAGCCTTACTTTTCCTCTTGTCATGAGGTGCTTGGCCCACTTGACCTCGATTGGAAGTGTAACTAATGTAGTCTGTTAAGAAACCTGCTCAGAAACCAGGCCTATGAGTCAAACACCTACTCTCTCACTCTCTCTCTCACACACACTATCGATTGAGATCCTCACACTGAAACTGATGAAGAATCGAGGTAGTCATGGCCAAGGTGAAGGAGTATCTGGCTCCACTGTAGTTAAGGATTATTGGGACATGACCGAGGTACATAATGAAGTCAGCTGTGCATGAATCTGGAGTAATAATACCAAACAAAATCCTGCCGTGAGACTGTAATTTTGTTACAAGGAACAATCTTGTTTTAGCCAAGCAGCAATTTGTTTTGAATATGAAATTAATAATTCTCAAGCATTAAATTACGAGGAGAAAATAGAGACTAATTTCTTGTCTGCGTTTTTGTTGAATATGCAAACAGATTTTACAAATGTAAAAATATATTTAGGGCTAGAATATATGAAGTGTAACCTAATCTATTTACTAGCGTCCTTAACAGGGATGTACGAACCTCAAAGGTATCAATAGCTATCCCGAAACCACACCTAGGCTCAATATTGGCACGTTTCTATTCCCCACTGTTTGCAAAAAAAAAAAAAAAAAAACCTACTGATTTCGAAATGCATTGTTACTTTGAAGCGACTCTGTTTTCTCACCTATGTAGTCCTTTGAACAGCTGTGATCATGCAAGCCAATTATCATGTGTGGCAATTACACTGAAGTGATGCTGCTATCATCACTGTCTGGGTGACTTAAAAGCCTTTAGGGTGAAATGTGTCACACCAGAGCAACAGGGGGCTTTCAGCACTCTTAAACCATGTGTCACAAGCAGCACAAAGCACATCTGAAAATCTAACAACTACATGGGATTTTTTAATACAGCAACGATCAAAGCAGTACACTGTCATTCACAAGACTCAACACTTCCAATCAAATTACAGAGACGATTGGAGGTAAAAAAAAAAAAAAAGCACCTTAGTATGTTAGATTTGGCTTAGTCCACGATTTTACAGTTTGTTATATTAACAAAGGCACGGAGCATGTGGACAAACAGCATCGTATGTATCAATACATGGACATGCATAACACAAACACCTCACTGCTCCGTGTAAAGCTTCCACATCACACGGAATAAAACATTTCCCCAAAACCGACCTTTGTAAACTAGAATTATTCAGAATAATGGAAAACAAATGCAGTTATGATTCAGAAACGGACACCTTAATCCCTGGTAATGGTTATATGAACCCTAAAATCAGACAGTCACCCAGAAAGGCTACACCTAAACGGACGTAATCTCTTCTCTCTTTTCATTTATTCACTTTAAACGCCATAAAATATTACGCATTTGCAGCCGTTTGCATATTCATGTATGTCCTTGCCCGACGAATAAAAGGCAAAATCGCACCAAGAATATTTAAGTTTTACGCGAAGTTTTCGAGCCAGAAGAGTCTGCGCGGTTCGTAGATCACAGCTTTAGTTAGGTAACGTTACATTTTTATGTTATTACACATACTGTGGAATTCATAAAGAGGAATAGCCAACTGATGACCATGTAACAGCAGCTCAGATACCGAGTAGCCGTGTAACAAAGAGCTTTTACACTTACCCTCAACAGCGAGAATAACGGGTACCCAAAGGCTGTATAATAACAGCGAATAATCCATTGTCATAAAGCTTGAGGTTCCAACATGAATAGCTTTCTGTCTATATGTCACCAGGTCAGAAAGTCTCGTTGAATCTCAGTATTCATGGACTAGTGGAGCGAATTCACGCCTGGAGAAATTTCAGCCTCGGAAGAAAAAAAAAAATGCACAGCTATGGTTGTCTTCACGTCTTTTCATTCACAACTGTTCGCTCTACGGAATCCACGGACGATCTCGTTCGTGAGCGCGGTCTGTCATGCTCTTCTACATGTGTGGCATCATCCTCATCCTCAGTGTGAAAGAAGCTGTTGATTCTCTGCGACTGCACGGAGGAGTGTCAGTTGCGAGAAAGGATGGGGGGCGAGAGCTCTATTGGTCCCAAGGCAAAACCCTGCGGGATACCGCTGATAACTTACACACCAAGTACTCCCCCGCTTTCTTTTATTTATGCATTTCATTATTTGTTTTAGAGAAGTGTTAAATCGACGTGCAAGTCTTTATTGTATATGCCACTATAAGGCAAAACAGCTTTAGAATCCCATAAGCCGCGTTGTGGCGAATTGCTAATGTGTGGGTTTTCTTTGATGCACAGCGCCACTCACTGTTTGTTTACTGCAGGAGTTGGCGTACTGTAGTTAAGAAGGGAGTGACTTGGCAAATGGCCACTACTAGGATATTTGTGTAACAGTCACCCAACACCAATAATAAAATCATCATCCGGCTTTCTGCTGATTAAATAATGGGTTGCATGTACACGGGAAGGTTATGGGATACTGTAAACAATCTTAAAAGCTGTATCATGCACAGTGCTAAATAATGCTTCAGAAATGTAATCTGGTACTTATTACACAACAGTTTTTTTTTTAATACATATAATCCACTCATTTAATTTGGATCTACAGTAATTAATTTATTCAGCTTCACATGCACAATCTTGTACTTATTTGAAAAGACAAACACTATTAGCACACACAATTTCTTTCTTTACCTAAATGTTTCATGAAAGTCTAATCACTGATTTTGAAGTGCATTTTAATTACCTCAGCAAGTAACAATTCAATTTAATTAAACAACAATAGCACCAGTAAAAAGAGTCTTTTGTGATGGTAATACAGTAACTAAGCCAATTTTAGAAACAAGGTGCAACAATGTATAATTTTTCAAACAATGCACAATTGATTCTACATTTTGATCCTATACATTTCATTTAGATGTACGTTTTGTTTAGATTTTGTCTTTTGTTAATTTTTTATTTATAAAGATTTTTTATGATTAAATAATTTGAACATATAATTACGGAATTACCTATAAAAGTGTACAATGAGAGTTCACACTTTTAAACAAACATGTTTTTGTTTCCTTGTTGCTTCTACTAAAATAACTTTCTTACTTTCTTTCAGAATGGGTTCCAACTTTCTTGCGAAATCCATTGTTTGGTCTTAACACATCAACTTGCTGAGGAGTCCTGTGATTACTTCAGTCTGAAGTAATCACAACCACAAAGAACATGATATAATCTCTGGGAAAATATGTGATTCATACACTGAAATAAAACTCGGCAGAAGAACTACAGCATTTTAACCTAATCATTGCATCATGGAACCTGGGAATTTAGGCGAGATCATTCAGAGATTTGCAGTAAACAGAACGCAACTCCGACTCTTGAGGGAAACAGCTTCGATCTTCGGGTAAGACAATCTTTGATGATGCAAATATTACCTGGTTCTGAGAGTGCTCAAATCTCAGGGATTTGGTAACGTCTGATCATCTGATATAGTCGTGATTTCACCAGCAAATGCTGAAAGACATTGATCAAAGTATCACGCAGTGTGCAACATAAATTCAGACCTTGTAATACACGCAAGACTTCAAATCCTTGGCCATCCTCACATCTGTTTCAAGCGGCGGTTGTCAACAGGAGCTTGTTTTTTAGTGTTTGGACAGTTAGCCACTGGCAGAGGTTGGCTGGGGAACAGAAGACAGGAAGAAGAGAGAAAGATGAAGGAGAACAGAGGGAGGGTGCCGGAGGGCCAGGCGCCGAGTCAATACAGTAAGCTGACAGAGGTGGATAAAGCACTCTCCCTGTGTGGCTCGCTTTCAAGACACTGCTGAAATATAGAGCCACTCGGGCCGCACGGGTGCAATAGACTGGCGTGGCGATGAAAACAGCTTTCACTTTGTCACCGCTGAGCCTGCGAATCACAGGAATATCGAGCTTTCTCAGAACCAAGTGTAGAGCTGGTAAATGCAATCACAAAGGTCACTGCACTCCTCTGAACTTGGCAAACTATGACCAGATAATGGCTATTTATTCAGTCGCTTAAGCGTTTGATAATTACAGAAGCAACAGACCGTAGCTGCGACCTACTTCCTCTCCATTCAAAACACCTCATCACACACTTTGTTTTCCTTTCTTTGCGAAGATCATCAAGGCCTCTCTGACCCCAATTAAGATTTAAGGGCTAGGCGATGACAAGAACCAAATACTGACTTGCAACACATCATGGGTGCAGCAAATGTTTAGAGAGATTTTATTCCTCTTTCCTCTGGATACATTTTAAACAGTTTTCAGGGTAACACTTTTTCGTTCATCAGTTCAATTCAATAATGTCCACTCACATTAGATTATTCTAGTGGTATCAGCAGACCAATAAAAGCTGTTTTATTGCCTCCTGGTCACTGCCATGTTGAGATCACATGACCAGCATCCGATCCACTAGGTGTCACTATGCTTGACAAAAAAATGAATTTTGTGACTGTTAAAAATATATGTATTATGAATGAAATCCAATATATGGCAAAACTAAATTTTGGCAAATTGTTAGCTGCCTGTAGTAGGTTAATTTGTCTGATTTATTAGTACCTTATGCTATACATGTTTTTCGAACAATCCCGTTTATACATTATTGTATGATCTGTTTATGTGCCGTTGGTGTTTAGGTTTTGGGTTTGGTTCAGGGCGAAATTTTTCCAAAAGGATGTTTTTTTTCCCCAAAACTTAATAGCGTTTGTTAACTCATAAGATGGGATTGAATCCGCTTATGATCATTTTCATGTGACTTTAAGGCATGAGTTGTGTTGCTTCACTGCCATTCACAACTCATGCCTCATTAGATGATAAACTGTCCATCAGAGATCTTTTTGTCTACTGTTATATGAAACCCATCAATTCATTTCACATACTGCTTCAACTACTATATAGAAAAGGCTGTTTTCCATTCACGGGACTAATCATTTTTGCAAAGCAGTATTACTAAATTCATTAGAATATGCAAATTTGCACGAGTGTATACGTTATATTAATCACTGGGAAGTCATAGAGTAGGTTTCAAGTCTTTTACATTCATTAAACAAATATTCAGTCACGCTTTTCCGCGGTTTGGAGCAGCCTCTGTCATCCGTGCTCAGACGACTGTCATGAGAGCCGCACACCAGTAAACAATTGTCAGGTTTCAAGGCAGGGGTGGTGATTTTGGATTAGTTTTGGTCCTCTCCTGCGGAATGAGATTTGGCGGATATCTTATATCAGCACTTTTACTTTGAGACACTTTATACAAATGAGTCCAGGAAAGATTATGTGACTCTCTTCATCGCCCAGTTTTTTTTACTTTAGGAATAGATACCTTAACTAGACAACAAAAATGAAGCGAAAACATTTCCATTATGATTTTTTTTTTCAGCTTTTGCATTGGAAGACAATCTCAATAAGGAATATTGATGATTCAGCTCATTTTTTTCATGCTGTTTTTGCTTCATGGTCTTCCTCCATTATTCATTTGCTGCCCGTTTTTAATCTCCAGTGGGCTGACTCAGAATTCATTTTCCATTTGGAGAGTGTTCCCCCTGTCTGCACTTGTCCGTAGCATTGATTAAGTAGGTCCTTGTGGAGAGGAAATTATGTTTGGGTTTTAACACTTTTTTTACACTGTATTTCCACTAATCTACCCTGTGCGGGAATTTGAATGAAGTTTCGCTTAGTTCAAGTGGGATTACGGTTTGAGTTTTGTGATCCCTGTGGCTTCTCACAGCAGTCTTCACGTTTAAATTAAATTTGCAGGAATCTTTGTGGTGAATAATCAGAGTTTGTCTAAAACTCTGACTGAAAATGAGACATCTGGAGATACGCTAGCATTCAAGAGTATAAGAGTTGTTGCATCAATTGGGTCACAAAGAAACAGCAATTCAGTGAAATATTATTACAATTAAAAATGTCTGTCTTATATGTGAATACATTTTAAAAATATTCCCATGATGCAAAGCTGAATATTTGGCATCCTTACTCCAGTCTTCAGTGTCACATGATTCATTCAGCATGATTTGGTGCTCAAGAAGCATTTCTAACATTCATTTTGTAAACAGTTTTGCTGCTTAATATTTCTGTGGAAACCATAATAATTTTGTAGATGAATAGAAAGTTCAAATGAACAGCATTTACCGATCAGTTTAATGCATCCTTAATGAATAAAAGTATTTATTTCTTTAAAAAACTCTTCCTGACCCCAAACGTTTGAATGGTAGAGACACTGCAAAATAAATCACAGTGAACGCACTAGACCAATTACTAAAATGGATGCAATTGAATCTCTACTGACAGTTAAAAGCAGTTTCATGCTTATTGAGATTATTAAATTTCATGTGGCACAAAACCAATTGCTTTATTTTTGACAGATTTGATTTGTTGTTCCAGCTGAGTAAAACGTTTTTCTGTACATTGTCCAATAACAACATTATAAATTAACCAACCAATATTTTTCTGAACTAATAATTGTCCGTAAGACTGATTAGTTTTTTCAGTTGTTTAGCTATAAACAGTAAGCACCGATACAGCCTTGGAGCATTTTCCTAATGCAGTGCTCGAAGATTTGCTTCATCTTTATCTTCATGGGTTCACAGCTGCCTTTTTTTTATTTTAAAATCACCTAAAAATGATTTTTACGGAAGATTTCATTATAACTAAATCCCCAAGCACTAGTAACTGGCACAGGCCCTTCTCTTCTTCTATTTTTTTAAACATACAGTCGGTTTATTAAACCAAATCCCAGTACTGAACAGGTGCAACTCAATAACCGACATCCTGGTTGGTGCTAAACATAAGATCCAGTGCCGTTGATCAGTTTTCCTGCCTTCTGTGTTCCCATTTGCTGTTTATTCAGTGTGAGACTGCATTGTTTTGAGACATTTTCATCGAATTGGCAACAGCTGGTATAAATACTAAATGATCCAAATCCGTGTCTCTTTCTATCCTTGAACCTATTTTAACGTAGCCTTTTCGAGCCTCCCTCAAAGGCACCATCGTAGTTTTCAATCAATTAAAGCTGTAGATCAAACACTAAGCAGGGTCTGGCATCGCTTGACTGTGTGTCTTTTGGGAGCGGGCTCAGATAACAGTGTGAATGAAAACCAGCTTACCAGGGGGCTGGGTAGGGAATATTTACAGAGGCTGTTCTATATGACTGCCACACACTCGCAAACCATCCAGGGAAATAAAAGCTGGCTTCACCATAGCACAGACTCCAGCAGAAGCACAAGCTGACATACGATATTTGGACCCTCGCATACAAAAACAAACCATGTAATGGTCTTCATGACTTCCATGTGCATATTTGAAAGTCCCCTTGACAAAGGGGTGGGCTCCTCCAATTTGCCTGTAATTGTTTACGTGTAAATTGTTTACAGAGTTGTTTCCCATAAAGACAGTCTGACATCCATTCCGAGCCTGCCAGTGAACCCACATCTGGGGGAAACTTCAGAAAAGCACCGAAATCTGATCTTCTTTCAAAGGTAGAGAGCATGACCGCCCGCTCTGATCCCTGTCACTTTCGACGTCGATTCCCCTTTGCACGTAATACCTGTAGTGGAGTCATTAGATGCTAATTTACGCTTAAGTAAATATTACTAGGTCAGTGCGTTCCCTTGGGCCAACAGTTTGCATTAATGAATTGTATGTCACCCACTTGGCTGTATGGCCACATCTCGTTCCATTAAGCCCGATATTAATCCGCAGAATGGCTACAACCCAAATGGAAGCCCTTGTCTGTGGTGCCAGAGGCCGACTCAAAGGCGGTGCCAGGGCTCAGAGACAAGTACAATAAATAAAGCCTTGTAAGTGCATCGTAAAAATCACTTATCCTCATTTTGCGGTGGACCAAGTTACGCTAGAGGGCAATCAACAAACATTCGGTCAGCAGGATATTGCTCAAATCTGTATGTAATATTGAGAGTAAAGAAAGAATTCCTACCACATGTTGCTCTCTGATAAGGGCTGTTGTCTTTCCGAGAAGGACACACGCTGTGCCTTGCGATTCAATCTGTTCAGAATTAGAAGACCACATGGGAGAGAAAAATAATAAATGAGATCTTTTTTAAATATCTTAATAGGTTCTCCTAGATGACAATGGGGATTAATTGGAAAACAAATGAAGGAGTATTTTTTGGGGAGAAAAAGACACCAGTATTACCACGTGAATTCATACCCCTATTGTTTGTTAGCGATTGTCTCATGTGCTTATTTTTATTACTTGTATAAAAACTTGTTTCAAGTTAATTAATATCTAAATTTAACCAAAATGAGAACTCAACTCCTGAGCTATGAAAGAGCAACTGTAGAGCAATAAACTTTTCTTCTGGGAAGACTTTGGCTCATAAAACCTAAAACTATAATAGCATTTAGTTGCATTGCATCTGGTTACTGTGCTCACATTACTTAAATTTTCTTTCATAAGAGAAATTCAAAGCTTTGACTGCTTTTGGAATTATAGTGGTAATCAGATTTTCAACCCATGCTAGGTTTGCTTCATACAGTATTTGATAAGTTAGCAATCAATACATCTTTATGACAACAAATCAGGAAAAACTACAAACCTAACAAGTGAGAACAAATGCACCAGGTAAACAGGCCAGTGGGGTCTTCAATAGGGTCAGTTTGGTTTTTAACTAATTAATCATCAATATAACTAGTCTTCACTAATTAACTATTTGGTCTAAATTGAGGTGCTGTTCATAATTTACCTATAATTGTTACATGACGTAGTTTGGCCATATTAAAATGCACTATAGGAGATATGCATTAAGTTTGATAAAATCTTGTGCAAGGTAGACATCTAGTGGCCTTCCATCAGCGTGAAGTACAATGAAGTGAAGGTTAATTACACTTCAAACTATCTAAAAGTATATTATTTTAAAAATAAGTACTGCATACGGAGGAAAAGTCGCATTGCAAAAATGAAGTAGCCTACTAAATATTTTGCGCAAAACACATTTAAAGCCATGATATTAAACTGCACAGGCTATATTTGCATTATCTAAACGCATTCTGGAGTGCAATCGTATTTAGGTTCTTAACAAAAGAAACGTACAGCTGCAGTCGTAATACCTCCACGATACTTTCGACCGTGAATGTGACACGAGTTGCCTTCACTTACAGGGTTTAGGGAAACTGCTCCCTGCAGTTCCCGCAGAACAAACAGCACATTCATAGGCAGCAGTCATTCAGTCAGCAGTACAATATCTCTGGAGAATTGACTTCTCTTACTCTCTGAATGTCACACTTGTTCAAACGCGCCTCATACAATGAGGATTATAATCTGGATCAGCGCGAGCACTTTCCTGTTCAGCGTCATTTTTACGCAGCGACATCGAAGGTAAGTTCATAAATAAATATTTGGGAACATGCTCCATAAAGTATTTACATCTCTGACGTGATAGTTTTAAAATCCGGTTTGTTGTAACACGTATAGTTCCTGTAGCTTGATATTTTGTTTGCTAATAGCAAATCAAAGCATATTAAGTATGATGTTGTTCATTAATATTAACTAGTACTAATGGTGCGCATAATTAGAGCAATACGAGCGCTGAAGTCCTCGTTAAGTTCTGATGAGTTCCAAACTAAACTATGTGCTTTCCATATGTTCCCGTTGTAGACCAGTTTTTACATGTGGCGGGAACTTTACTGGAGACACAGGGCTGATTGGGAGTCAGGGGTACCCCGGTGTCTACCCACCCAGCAACAAATGTGTGTGGAGAATTACTGTAAGCAAAGATGTGTGGGAGATATCAGTCTTCAAATGTCCTTTATGTCAAAGTTGATGTTTCCCCACCATGAATCTTTTTCCTTCTCTCTCAAATAAATAAATAAATTATAATTTTTTTTAAAATCACATAGCACTTTATTTGTTAGGGTGCTTTTGGGTGGTTGCGGAGTGGTCTGGATGGTTGCTTACTGCCCCAAGCATCTGCTTTGATCCATATTCTGGGCTTCTTCAATGTAATTTTATAGAATTGTTGGCTGTTTTTTCCATTTACCAGGCAAACATGCAATTCTTTTTGATTAAAGTAACAGCACACTGGCAGCACACTTCAACAACCCACACAATTTAAAGTATCATTCATGTCCGCAGGACACATGTATTGGATGAGTACTGTAATAGCACTGCTAATGAATTAGATTATGTATTTATTCATGTATTATTTAATAAGCTGTGACCTAATACGATTTTTTGTCAAATTTACTGCAAAAATGCTTCTGAAGTGACATTTAGGTATATTTACACAGACTGATTAAAGCTGCTGAGATATCATAAATACATTTATCCAGCAATGCTAACCATATACTTTGATATTAGGGGCTAAGGTGGGTCAGAGTTGGCATTATTTAGTCAGTCCCTATGTCTTTTGAACAACTTTAATTCACCTTTACATAGCAGAGTTAAGTCACTCTGTAACTTCTATGTAAAGACGCAATGCCACATAAACCGCATTCGTAAAGACATCTAAATACCACTTCAGAAGCACTTCTGTGCCACATTTGAAGTTTAAATTCAAATATAGAAAGCTGTGTAAAGATGTGAGTGCATATTCATGCTAAAAAAGTCATTCTTTGTTCTTCTCAATCTGATCTCACCATTAACCATCTTTAGGTTCTTCAAGGGAGGGTTGTCTCCCTCTTGTTCAGAGCTCTGGATCTTGAGAGTGATAATCTTTGCAGATATGACTTTGTTGATGTATACGATGGCCACATCAACGGGCAGCGCCTCGGCCGCTTCTGTGGTACCGCCAAACCCAGAGCCCTGGTCACCAATGGAAACAAGATGCAAGTGGTCATGGTTTCAGATGCCAACACAGCTGGGAGTGGTTTCCTCGCTGTATACTCAGCGATTCGCCCAAATGAAAGAGGTAACGAGACTGCCAACTCATTACCATCCGAATATAGAAAGTGGCCCTTCTCTGTTATTTAAATTCAGCTTGACTGTGCTTTATTTTGCTCATCAGGTCATTTGAATCCTAGGGTGTAGAGTCTATGTTTAGCGCACAGTAAATGCACACATATACATTTCTGGAAACTTTTTTAAAATACAGCGCCACAGACCTCAGTATGTCATCTGATTATGGTGATCTAATGACTGTTCATGGCAGGTGACCAGTATTGTGGAGGTCTTTTAGACAAACCCACCGGGACGATAAAGACCCCCAACTGGCCAGATAAAGACTACCCAGCAGGAGTAACGTGTTCCTGGCATATCGTTGCTCCTCAAGACCAGGTAATAATTCATCATTTCTATGCTTTTCAGATCATGTTACAAGTCGTGCATCACTGACAGCACCTTGACAGGATGAGTATGAATAGATATCTTATTTAAATTGCAAAGTATCTTCTCCCTCTCAGATCATTGAGCTGAGGTTTGAGAAGTTTGATGTGGAGAGAGACAGCTACTGCCGCTATGACCATGTGGCTGTGTTTAATGGTGGAGAAATGAATGAGTCACGGAAGATCGGCAAGTTTTGTGGAGACAGCCCACCCATGTGAGACCCTCAGTCCATCACATAATATGCACCTATACACCATTTACCTCTAGTATTTAGACTGATATAGATTTAATGGTTGATGCAACATTATTGCATTTTGTCTCACTATGTTTTTGAATGATGTCTGTCTTGTTTACCAAAGCTGCATTTATTTGATATATTTTGGGACAAAAATGTAAATATTATTCTATTTAAATCATTACTCCATACTTCAGTGATTCTTCAGAAATCATTAAAATATGCTAATTTGCTGCTCAAGAAACATTAATTATTGTTATAAATGTTGGAAACAGTCGTGCTGCTTAATATTTTTGTGAAAATTGTAATGTACTACCTTTCAAAAGTCTGGGGTCAGTAAGAAAATAAAATAAATTATGAATTTTATTCAGCAAGAACACATATAATTTAATCTGTTAAATTGATTTAATCAGGAAAAACTTTTTAAAATTTTACATAAGACTTTCTTTTTAAATAAGTTGTTAATTTTGTTCATCAAAGAATCCTTAAGAAATATATTTTGGTTTCAACAAAAAATATTAAGCAGCAAAACCTTTTTTCAGCACTGATAATAAATGATAAGAAAAGCATTAGTAATTTAGCAACAATAATAATTGATAACGGAGTACAAAATCAGCATATTACAATGATTTTTAAAGGATCTAAAGGGCAAAAAAAGTTTTGCATCACAGGAATATTAAATATACATAATACATAATATCTCTGTCTTCACTGTATTTATTTATCCATCTTTTGGCTGTATTTTTGATTATATAAATGCAACCTTGTGACCATGAGAAACTTACGTCTACAAAAACCAAAACTTCTACCAAAACTGTACCGTACATTAAATCAGTCAATGCAGTTTCTTCCGTCTGGTACACCTTTTGAGCTTTTTATGATTAATAAAGTGTGTCCACATGGTCGATAAAGCTTTATTTTTCAGAGACGCTTTGAAGGATATATGGTAATTTCAAACGTTATTTATTTCTTTTGTCTCGTAGGCCAATTTATTCTGATGGCAATCATCTCTTCATCATGTTCCTGTCAGACCTGAGTCTAACTGCGGATGGATTCATCGGCCATTACCACTTTAAATCACAGAGTCTCAGCACAGCCAGTGCCCCTCTCACCCCCGTGAGCACTATCCCACCCACCACACCGCCCTCAGGTCAGTCCACAGCGCACTTTCCACAAGGTTTCATTTCAAATGAAAAATGCAAGTAGCGGCACGGTGTAAAACTGCTGTAGATTATGGGAATAAACGTGTGTAGGTAATGACATTGGAATGTATTGAAGATTTATTATGTTTGGTTCATCTGGAACGCATTAGTTCGGTCACGTGGGAAGACTAATGTGCTTCTATTTTGTAACTAAAGTGGTTTAACAGAAATGAATGTATGTGACTTTGTGTGTGTTTTATACTCCATTTTAGTGTATAAGGACATACTGTAGGTGAGCATTATCAAAGCTGATCTTTCCATTCTCTTTTCCAAAAAGCCCTTACATATTCAGAAGGCCTTTGCAAGCAGAAATGCATAAGGACTGGAACAATCGAAAGCCATTACTGCTCTAGTAACTTTGGTAAGTGGATGTTGTTTGGTTTAACTGTGTTTTTGCTTTCTGCAAACCCAAATAAAACAGCAGGAATTCTGGGAATGTCTTTGAAATTCCTGCTTCAGGCACCTTTTCACACATTAAGGTCAAAAAGGCTTTTAACAAGCTAGTTTTGTTTTGCTATGAAGCATATTTTTCTTGAAAAAAATCTGTACTACTCTATCGGATTAGTTGTTTTTACATTTGGCTAATTCTTTTTTTAAGAATTATCTAATGCTTGTCAGGCCTTTGATATAAACACAAAAATACAGTAAAAATTTGAAGTCTTTGTAAACATACTGTAGTTTAATGTAATGTGTTACTGTGATTCAAGTCTATATTTCAGCAGCCATGACTCCAGTTTTTAAGGGATACACAATCTTTAAAAATCATTTTAATAGACGGATTTTGGATTTGGTGCTAAAGAATCATTTTATAAAATTATTTTCAATCTTGAATTTTTTTTGAACAATTTTTTGTTGCTTAATATTTTTGTGGAAACTGTGATACACCGTTAGAAATGTTGATAAATTGTTTAAACTTTTAATCAATTTAAATTGATCAAAATTGACAGTAAAGACATTTAATGTACAAAAGATTTTTATTTCATAAATGCTGTTCTTAGAATTCTCAAAAAAATGTGTCCTTGGGTTTTTACTAGTGCTGTCAAATGATTAATCGCGATTAATCGCATCCAAAATAAAAGTTTTTCTTTACATAATATATTTGTGTG
>JAUMHP010000041.1:3571451-3586394 GCA_032361065.1 Enteromius trimaculatus
TAAATTGTATTTATATAATAATAAAATATATATATAAATGTTCAAGTAGGTATTTTATGTGCTTCATTTAATTTTTGCTTATTAATCATTGTTTAATGATTAATTATGATTAATGAGAATTAAATGCATTATTTATGTAAAACAAACAAAAACTGTTCTTAACACATTTTGTGTACAATCAATGTATTGATTGTGTATTATATTGGTGTAATAAAATGTCCCTGCAAAGACGGCAATATCCAAACTTCCTGTCCTTTTGGGGACATTACTTACTGAGATTGACGCATTAAGTGAGATTTTCAAAGATCTACATTTTGATGTCACTGTGTTGGATTTCAAAAGTAAGATTGCTTACAGTCATTGTAAACGGAGTGCATTTCTTCGTGTTGATGACCCGCTCATCAATGGTGTCTGGCTGTGAGAGGTTGATCATTTTGCTGTAAAGAGACGGACAAGAGGTTGTAAAACATAAACTCTTATTCATCAGTAACTGTGATAATAGCCCAGTATAGAAATAGAATAATTAATAGCCCAGTGCATTTAACAGCATAGCAAACATTCCACAGTTCATGGTTCTTATATTACCACAGCAATATTCCATCTTTCACAGATTTGAATAAGCTGTCAGTCTCCGGGTCCATCGGGATCAGATGCTTGCAGTCAGGATCTTCTGCCAAGGCCTTATTGACCCAGTTCACAAAGGCCACTTTTTCTTCATCTGTGAATGGTTTCAAAAACAAAACATTAGCAAAATTTGGTCTACATGTGTCAGGGGTCATTCATTGGCAAATCCCATTTCAAACAGTTTAGATATGTTTCCACTTTTTTATTTTTTTTGGCTTTCCTGCTCAGAGGCTATTTTTATGCATGTCCAAGTGAAACAGGATATTTAAAATGAAAATATATAGAGCTGGACTTGATTTTATCCAGCAGGAATTCATTGGATGCTGACAGTGGGGCACTGAACCGAAGCGGGCGAAGCTAGGTATTATATTTCAGAGAATGAACAAACCTGGTCTCATAAAAATATGTACCTCTGTGCACATTTTGTGCAATACTGTTTTTACATTTTCGCCGCAGTTTCAAAGAGAAATGTCCCCGGAGTGTTTCTAAAACTCAGGTTCAATACATGAATCCTGGCACATTTATATTATATTGGTATGGGTACGTATTGCTGTGCTTTTATAACATTAAATATCTGGGAACTGTTGGTAAAAGTTAATGCTCTATCATGTTGGAAATATAGCCTAAGCCAAATCCAACCCTAAACCTACCCAATAGTGTTAACAAAGTTGTTGTCACAGCCATGTCATTTCAACTTCGAACCGTAGTTACACCGGATTCGAACCGGAGCTCCTTGTCTCTCAAGAACATCTCTTTACTCCGTGAGCTACCAAACAAACCTACCGTCTATGAAAATCCATAGATATGAAGCTGGATATGCATGATGCTAACATTCAAAAGCATTAGTTTTCAAATCTCCCAGCATATTATTATAGTTTTGAAGTCATAACATGATATTCTTCAACTTGTTGATGTATTTGTGTCTCGCTAAAAAGTGCACCAAGGTATGTTTATGCCATGAGACCAGGTAGGTTTCTTTATAATAAGCAGAAATGTGCAGTAAGAACATAGCTAAAGCGCGTTATTGTTTGATATTGACTTCTCAGAGGATATAAACGCCACCACCTGAGTAAGAATGTTGAGTTCCTTCACTTGAGATCTTTGATGTTCCTCCAAACGAACGAATCCCGTCCCGCCTGGAGATGCACTTGCGGAAAGTTTCTCTCACCTCTTTGCTTCTCATCTCTTGGTATATCTGAAGAATCAAGCGAGATTTCAGCTTTCAAAGAGCGTGACACAATTAGATCAAGCACTTTGACCAGTACTTTAAGGTAAGTCAAAAATAGACACAGTCAGGCTTACCGCAACAAACTCTTCAAAACTGATCTTCTCGTCTTTGTTGGTGTCACCTGCCATGAACTTCTCCACAATCTCCCGTACTTTGTATCCAGGAATGTGAAAGCTGGCCTCTCGAAAGAGCTCTTGAAGCTCAAAGTCGCTTACATAGCCACTGTTATCAATATCTGCAATGAATGAACGACAGTTCATGATCTACTGAAGCAAAAGTTGAACATAATACCATGAAAACAATAAATGTATGTAAAATTGCGTGAGATAATGACAATGCTCAGCCATAAAAACAGACATTTATGTAGTCAGTTATTGCGGTTTTGGTAATGTTTCACAAGCCAGATGATTCGAACACGTTCCAATGCACAGTTCACTAAAACTACAGTGAGATTCAGACAGAATTATACCAACCGATTTTGTTGAAAGCCTCTCTCAGGTCCTCCAGGTCTTCTCGGGAGATCTGCGTTACTTTGCTCTCCATGCTGTTCTCCCAGCAGCAGTTCTCACCATGCAAGAGACCTGCCAAAAAAGTCCACACAGAGAGTTTGTGTGCTGCTGTATATATAGGCCCTGTTTGCACACAGCTGTATCTCTATGATAAGCAAATCCATGGAGGACACAACTGGTAGAAACACTTCACAAACTGCAGTTACATGCATTTGATATACAATCCAAAAGTGTGGGTTTTGAGGAAGAAGTGTTAGTTTTTTTTTTACGCTAACAAACCTTTATTTGTTTACAAATATAGTACAAACTGAAATGTTGTGAGACATTATTATGGTGAAAAATAACCGGTTGTTTTTAGAATATACTTTAAAATGTAATTTATTCCTGTAATGCAACTCTGAATTTCCAGAAGCCTTTACTATAGACCCCGATGTCACATGATCCTTCAGAAATTGTTACGATATGCTAATTTGCTGGTCAAGAAACATTTATAAATATTATCCATTGAAAACAGTTGAGCTCATTAATATTTCATGAAAAACATGATACTTTGATGAATACAGTTCAGTATATATATATATATAAATCTTTAGTAACATTTTTTACTTTAATTTTTAAACTAAGAATTAATAATACAAAATCATATTTGTAAGAGATATTTAAAGAACCTAATTTTTTCTATATTAATGTGTGTGTGTATGTGTATATATATATATATAGTTTTTGCCATATCTGATAACGATTTGCCTTTTCCTCACCGGTTTAAAAAGTGCAATAAGTGCTAGTAATATGAGACCATAAAAACAGCATGACACAAAACAACTGAATTAGCTAAACATTATGAGTCACGCCACATGATATTTTAACATCCCACCAGTATTTCATGTCAGATCCCCAAATACAAGTCTTCAGTCATCAATCACAAATATATTACTGAATAAACAGCATACTGCAAGAATGAAAGCTAACTATTAGCAAAATCAGCATACTTCGATGCGACAAGACTGAACTAAATCAAAGCTTCACGAATGATTCAATCGTATAAAAAACGATACCTTTCTCGCTAAACGTCTCAAGATGTAACCTGGAAAAGATGCTAATATTCCAGTTGAGACCTTGACAGCGTTCTCTCACAGCTTGTGTGGAGCTCGTGAAGATGTGTTAGGTAAGGGAAGAGACCTTTGGCCCGTAATGTCTATTAAAGGCGATGGCTTCGTACTAGCACAGGTCTGGAGTTAACGTTTAACGCCCAACCGATCGCTGCGTCAGCTGAATCTGTCATGACATTTGGTATTTGTACTTTAGCTTTGACACGTGAGTATAAAACCGTTCATTCACTCCACACTTGTCTATAACTTTGTGACCTAACAAAATGGCTTTACCGGTTTTGTTAAAAGCTCATAATACTAGCTTGACACACACTGCGTAATACACAGAACCAGACCCACCCTTTTTATGGAAGAGCTGTTTAAAAGGTAGGCTACTATAACTTGAGTGACTAGATACAGAAGCAGAACGAAAGTAAAGGAGACAAGCTCTATCTCATGATAGTCTAATTGACCTGATGCTGGGAAGTACGGAATCACCCATAAAACATATGAGCTGGAAAATATTCTACCACTTTAGTGTCTCTTCGGCACTGTTGAACTCACTGGAGACTGAACAAGAAACCTCAGCTGACAGATGTTTGACAGCAGAGCTTCATGTTTTAAGCATGACCCTAA
Organism: Enteromius trimaculatus; assembly: GCA_032361065.1. Taxonomy (NCBI): domain Eukaryota; kingdom Metazoa; phylum Chordata; class Actinopteri; order Cypriniformes; family Cyprinidae; genus Enteromius; species Enteromius trimaculatus. The sequence continues at coordinate 3,575,537 of JAUMHP010000041.1, forward strand.
ACAATACAGCCCCAGCACATGGTGCGAAGTAAAGAAACCAAAGTAAAACCTCATTTCATGATTGAACCATTACGAATGTACACTGCGAACAATTAAAGAGTAGATTTATGAGGCTACAAAATATTGCATATGTGCAAAAAATAGAAAAATAAAATAAAAGGGTTGTCATAAATTGCGTATGTGAAAACAAAGTGGTGCCGAGCTCATAATCGGTTTTAATAAATTAATTGCATTTTGACCACTTTGAACTTTAAAAGAAAAAAAAGGATAGAATTAGAATGAAAACATTCTTTAGTGTAACATTATTATGGAGTTAGTGACTTCATATGTAAACAGTATGATGAAACACACATTAGCACAGAAAATAGGGAGTACTTTTAGAAAACAGTAAAACTGGATAAAACAGTAAACACTGTAAAACATGCAAGCTGAGTCAGTAAAACAAACTCTTAGAGAAACACACATTATATAACTTACTACTTACAAAGCTCCTCACTTCCTGTTTTTAAAAGATCCAGGCAGCAGTTCACAGGCACTAAAAGAGCTTTGAACACTCCATAATAAAGAGGCAATGCAGAGTCTACTCTCCTTAGTTAAAAAAGATATTTTAAAAAATATTTGGGATGAATGAACGGATAGAGAAGCAGCAGTTTCAGGCCCCAAGAATGTTTCACTGATACCCAATACTGCGCTCCCTCCTTTAAGAGACTCATCAGCCTTTGGGTTGCCACCTGCATTATTGATTGCTCTGAGAAGAGGATCAGTTACCACATTTTCAAGGCCGTTGCTGTGGGCCATGGGTTAAGGATGTCACCAATAATTCTTCTAGTTTAATGAGATGTTACTTCTGTGGACAGTGCATGTTCTAGTTTGGTCCATTACAGAGCCAGTAATGCCTCTGTTGAGAGAGAGAGTGAGCTAAATTTCCAATGGAAATGAAACCACTGCTTAAATTAGTTTCATTTTACAGTTTATATTTGTGTTTAATAGAGCTGCTTCATTAGAGTGATAAAAACTAAAAGTGTTCAGCCACTGTGTGTGTATATATATATATATATATAAATAAATATGTACATACATATATTTATTATTATTATAGTATCAACAATCATTTGCAAAACAGTCTCATCGTATTCTTGCAAATAATAATAATACTATTTATGTACATTAATATTTGTTGTTGTTGTTAGTAATAGTATTATCAAAACAGTCTAATTTCAGTCTTGCATTATAAATATAATTTATTTAAAATAATAACAATAATAATAAATCAACAATAATAAAATAATAATATAGTAATAATAATAATAATAATGGAATGCTAGGTTAAAACAACAACAACAATAAAAATATGCAATTATTAATATGTAATTATTATTATTAATATTATTATTGTTTTTATTTATAGACTAACAGCTCATATTTTTATTATGATTATTTTTTTAATCATATTAGATTACATTTCTGTGATACATATATGAAAAGGAATTGAAAAGGGCCTTTAGTTTAGCCACTGCTGAAAAAAAAACACCATTACATGAAACTTCAGTCAATAAATAAATAAATAAATCAGACATGATCTCACCTGTTATTGTGCTATTTGGTCTCTTGGTCCAGAAAAATACTCTGTGAAGTCCTCTTGTGATTAGCGCCATGGTTTTCCTCTAATGCAGCTCTAAATAACTGAAAATAAACAGACGTTTCTGGAAATCACATAAAGATCACGCACTGCTCATGCTGAATGAATGGCCAGGTATTGGTGAAGACAGCACCGCGAGTGATGAATAATAGAGAAACAAAAAGAGGGAAACAAGCCTGTAGAACCTAGTGTTCAACCCTTCTGTGGAACAATGTTTCCACACAAAGCCACTTATTTTTTGATTGGGTTGAAGTAATGACTTGCTTCACAGTATGGCAGGACTCCAGCCTAATGCACTGCTGCAACGGCCTGTCTGCTGTAGTAACATAATCTCCAGTCATAGCACCTTCTCTGTTCCAACCTTATTTTATAAACCTGAATTATTTCTTAATATGTGGGAGTTTGAATGTAGTAGACAAAAAGCAGAGAAACAAACAGCAGGTGGCGCCAACTACAAATAATTGTGGCTGTGTTTTTGTCTTGAATTAACTATGTCATTATTGTTCTTGAGTTATGTAACACAATTCTGCTTCCAATGATTTTAATCCCAAGGATTCTGTTTTAATACAGCTTGGTTTTCTGCCAAAACCCCCACCAAGAACAGCCCAGAGACGCTAGTAATAAATAAGTCTAAAAACTTTCATCAAAAACATTAGGTCTCACTCTATACTCAGATGATATATTAATATCATATAATAATAGTATAATGTATAATACATTATTATACATTATACCATTATAATACATGCAAATATATAATTAAAACTGAATGACTTATGCATGCTTTATATTCATGACAGATCTTTGAAAAAAATCCTTGAACGCATAGCATCTACACAGAAAAGTCCCAAAATTAGTACAGAAATGTAACGAATAAGGAATATTTGATACTTTATAAATTAAACTTATAATAAGCCACGCAAAAGCGAACGAAATCTACAAATGCTTCAATTCATGATATATAGTGCATCATGTTGCTATGTGGGCTTAACTGTCTGTGTGTGATTTTGACGGATGTCGCAACGAACCAATAGCGTCATCAGTAAAAGGTAAACTCCACCAATCAGCTCTTAGAGGAGGATGCATCTGTGGTCCTTTGGTGCTGTGTAGTCCGTGCAGTACAATTAGTTACAGCGTACGCCCCGGACAACAGAGCAAAGGCTGGGTACCACTCTGACGAGAGATGGCTTTTCTTTTGATTCAGTGCTTATAAAAGGAACTTTCTGATGACGGCTCTGCTTTTCTTTTGAGCGCAAATGAACGCGCGCGCACATATATCGCCATTTTCCACCAGCGCGTGCCCTGGACGCAAAATGTTATCGGGATGAATCCCCCGTCGCTTTCCATCGGTAAGCAAAACGAGATGTGCTCAACTTAGCTTTGTTTGCCGTCAAATAACATGACCGGCATCCTTAGTCTGGCATCCGAATGAAAGCCTGCGCATTGCGGTGCGGTTTGTTTTCGTTTCGTCTCGTATTTTGGAGCGTTGGGCATCCCCTCCTCTCCCACGCATCACCTAATCGATAATCGATTGCATAGACTTGGGGCAGATGTCACGCTTTCTTCTGTGCCATCATCGCTGCATGTGAGACACTGCAGCTCTATTCGGGACATCACCGGCTCTCCTGTGTCATAAATGAAAAACAAACCCTACCCTCTAAAATTCACACCACCATGGGAGAAGAATGCTGGCTTTGGAAGGAAACACAAGTCTTGCACACGAAACCACACCAAAATAATCGCCAACCCTGGAATTGTGATGAAAGTGCTACGGCGGAGGAAAATCATCATGTTTCTGGCCTATTTTCTGCTGGTGGCCTTGACCATGCTGAACCTGGCTAATTACAAATGGACCAAAGAGCCACAGCAGTGCAACCAGCCCATGCAGGGAGTGAACTTCCAAAGCAGATCAGACATCCGTTACCTTTACAAAGCTCCGCAGGTCAAAAAAAGGCAGCTGGTGTACGTGCTGACCACTTGGCGGTCTGGCTCGTCTTTTTTCGGGGAGCTCTTCAACCAAAACCCTGATGTGTTCTTCTTGTATGAGCCCATGTGGCACATTTGGCAGAAGCTGTACCCGGGGGACGCCGTGTCCCTCCAAGGAGCAGCCAGGGACATGCTAAGCTCTCTTTACAGGTGTGACTTCTCTGTTTTTCAGCTCTACAACAGCCCAGGGGGCAAGAACATAACCACTCTCGGACTGTTTGGGGCCGCCATAAACAAAGTCATCTGCTCCTACCCCTTCTGTTCGTCCTACAGGAAGGATGTGGTGGGAATGGTGGACGAAAAGGTGTGTAGAAAGTGCCCTCCGCAGAGTCTTCAGATGCTGGAGGAGGAGTGTCTGAAGTACAACACTATCGTGATCAAGGGGGTTCGCATTCTGGATGTCAACGTGCTGGCCTCCCTAATGGAGGACCCGTCTTTGAATCTGAAAGTGATCCATTTGGTACGAGACCCCAGAGCGGTGGCCAACTCCAGGATCAAATCCCGGCACGGACTCATACGGGAGAATTTGCAAGTTGTACGCAGCAGAGACCCCAAGCTTCGTCGCGTGCCGTTCGTGGACCCCAACCACAAAATGAACAAAAAGGACGGCTCGGATTACCACTCCATTGGAGCCATGGAAGTGATCTGCGAACAAATGTCTAAAACTCTGAAAACGGCTCTTCACCCTCCAGCCTGGTTCAAAGGCAAATACATGACGGTACGCTACGAGGACCTGGTGGAGAACCCCGTTAAAACTGTTCGGAATGTTTACCGCTTCGTTAATCTTTCAGCCAATCACGACATTGAGATATTTGCCATGAACATGACCACAGGACCCAACGCCTCCACTAAACCGTTCATCGTGTCCTCCAGGAATGCCACGCAAGCGGCCAGCGCGTGGAGAACTGTGTTGAACTATCAGCAGATCAGACAGGTGGAGGAGTACTGTCAGCATGCCATGTCTCTGCTGGGATACCTGCGTGTCCGCACGGCCGGGGAGGCTAAGGATTTGACCAGACCCTTATTGACAGTGCCCAAAATTTGAACCACCGCCGCCGCCAAAGACGTTTGATGTTTTGCATTTGTGCTGACGACAGCCTGATACTCGTTCTGTATGAACTGTTATTTATGTTCAATGCTTAATGGCTCAGTGGAATGTATCTGTTTGCATCATACTGTGCACAGCCACTATTGTATTTTGGGACCAGAATATCGTCTGTGCATCATCACATGTTTGACCAAATAAGAGAAAACGAATTACTTTGTGTATGATGTGTCATTGAACATTAAAGCTACGCCAAGATATTTATTTAATCAAAACATTTCAATTTCTGCATTCTCTGATTTCAGGACTGTGCAAACTAAAGGGACGTCTGTCTGAATAGCACTGTGCTGTGTGTCTAGTTTAAATCAGCTGAGTTCCTGGACACTTTTCTCGGGGTTAACATGTCCATAAACGGGTCGTTCTTGTTATGCGGTACATTTTTCTTAATTTAAGTGATGAAATATTAAACCATTTTTTAAAGATGGAAATCATGTCAGTATTCTTTTATCCCTGTATCACAATTAAAGGAATAGTTCACCCAAAAATTTAAATTCTGTCTTCATTTACTCACCCCTCAGGTAGTACCATACAGGTTTGGATCTGCTTGAGGGAGAATAAATGATGACAGAATTTTGTTTTTGGGTGAACTATTCCTTTAAGAGGGTGAATTTAGCATGGAAAGCTGAACCAAATCTGTACGCATTTCTTTTTTCTGAGCACCATAACACAAGATTTGGGGTTGTTTTCAATTAAATTTACTTTCACTTTTATAGATACAAACAGCTGAAACATCTATCTAATCGAAACTAATTAACAATAGCCAGTTCCTTAATCACATCTTCCTTCAGGAAGTGAAATTATTTGCATCAAGAAAACAGCAGTAGCGTTATTAGCAGTGTGCTTGATGAATTTTGTGATGTTTTGTGCTATTATTGAGCTATTATATTATTTCTTATCTGTGATGTAAAATCTTATTCAAATTTAGGTGCTTGAGCTCGACCTAATATATCTATGATTTTTCGACAACTCCTTAATAGAAATGCTTACAAGTTAGGGAGCTTCGAAGGTACTGCGTAACAGGAATGACCCAATCACTGTTTAAATGTGGTTTATGTGAGTAAGTCGCTCTCAGTTGCATGCTTTCTTTCAGTTCCACTCCTAAGGCCATACAAGAAGTCTGGGTTTCCCTTTTTTAAAGCAGAATTTTCGTTATTAATACATGTAAGGTTACTAGTAAGGTTACTAATGTGAGCCGCAGAACTGCATTCTTAAAACACATCTAGCAGGTTTTAATTTAGCTCATTTCTCAGAATGAGAGTCTGGTTTAATCAAAGGGGAACGTGGGATTCTCTGAACATTTCGATGACTTCACTTCTGGGTTTGCTAGGCATGTAGATGTCATAACATTTTGAAAAAATGAGCGCAAAAGAGCGCAACTTTTACAGTATGCAAATATTTTAGCATGCAATCTGCATTTCCTTCAGTGAAGTTAAACAGCTGGAAGTCTGAAAAGATTCACTATAGATTGTGTTTACCGTATCATGGTCTCACATTTGCACAGCAATTTGTTATTTAAATCATACTGACACATTTTTATTGAAAATCTCGCGTTATGATATATAACTAGGCCACACTACATCCATTCTCTTCTATTCAAATGCAGGAGAACGGGATGCAAACGTCTTGAAGATGTTGTGTGTAAATTTGCTTGATTGCTGAAATGCAGTAGATAGTATATTTTAATATTTGGATTAATAATTATTTACTGTTTCTAACTGATGACAGATTATTCTGTTGCATGGACTGAATTAATTTTATTACTGCATAAACATTAGGCAGCGCAATTTTTTTTCTCCAACATTGATAATAATAAGGAATGCTATTTGAGCGGAAAATCAGCATATAATTTTTTTTTTTTAATTGTAATAATATTACTGTTTTAAAATACAGATTTGGTGAGCATTGAGACATCTTTTAACAAACAACTTTATGTGCTTTGCTGCATATGCACCAATAGCAGTTTTCACGTTTTCTAGTATAAACTAGGTTACCGTTACGCATCTATAGTGACGTCTGTACCAGTGCAGGAGCTATTTTAAGAGCCGAGCGTCTGTAATATCAGGGAAGCTGCTCTGTTCCTAACATGAAATTGATGTAGATGCTTTTTAAACTGTCTACTGTAGTAGAGCACACATCTCACACAATCAGTCTGTCTCTCAGGGGTATCCAGTGACTATGAACCCTTGCTTCTGTGGAGCGGGCCCTAGCGTCTCTGGTGTTGCTACTGCAGCAGTGTGTGAGAGAGAGCGAAGGGAAACCACGAGAGAGCAGCCTCTGTTCTCCACAAATAGCAGCTGCGGGTGGGGAGGCCCCTAAGGGGTTGGAGCAGGGGGCCGGATGTGGAGTGGGTGTTGAATGGCTGGGCTTGAAGATTTGTTGGCGCTCAATATGGGTCCCGGGCAAGTGCCCTGGCCCTTTGCCATCTCTTTACCCTTATCCTGCTGCTATGAATGGAGCAGGAGGTGACAGAGAAACCTGAAATGACTTCTGGGATGTCGCTAAAGGTGTTACGACCTCTTGATGACACTGTTAAGACTTCCAGTTAAACAGGATGTTTAAGATCCAGGGGTTTACTGTAAATACACGCTTTGAGTGAAATGTTTGGACACACATGACTGAAAACGTTTGTGACTTCAACGACCTTTTAGACTCTTGGCTGGTTGTCAGAATACCAACATTTCAGCAGTCTATATTTCTGACAACTAAAGAAGTGATTATCTGTACTATAGAAAATCCTGATATGTTATATTGAAAATACGACTGGAAGAGTTTTTATTTCATTGAACATGAATATGTGTGTATGCACACTTCAATTTTCTTAAGCATGGCTTTTTCAATCAAGAACACAATCAGTAATTAATTAAAGAAGCAGGAGAATAAATAATATCGACAACAAATTGAAACTTAGGAATCAGTATATAATTCTTAAATGATGTTATTATGTAATAATACTAGCAATGACAATGTAACCCAAAAGCTGGTCAAGAAAACAATTGCATGTTAAATATTTGTAGTATTATCACAACATTCTAAACTATAATATAAATAGATATTATAATACAAATAAATTATTACTCATTGTTATGTTAATATCTGTCCCGGAAAATATAATTTTTTTAAAAAAATAAAAAATTGAACAGATAATATTAAAATATGTAATTACTTAAATTAAAATATGTTTAACATGTAAATAATAAGAAATGTTTTTTTGAGCAGGATATGAGAAATGAAAAAACTACTGAAACTAAAATTTTCAAATACTGTTACGTGGCAGTGGAGCAGATGAAGGAGATAGAGGCAGGGGTATAAAAGTAAAACAAAAGACTTTAATAAGGGAAACAAAAACGTGGAGCAGTATCCAATAATTACAAACATAGAAGCAACAGCAAAGACTAGGGTAACGTTTGGGTTGACGGACCAAGCTAAACTGAAAAGACATAGTTTAAATACACAGACACTGATTACAAGACGAGACACAGCTGGGGGAAAACACAGGTGAAGGAAATAATCAATAATGACAGACAGAGCACATGGGGAAGGAAAACAAAACATCACATGATACAAGACAAAGAACTAAACAAACCAGGGATGTTACAAATACATTAAAATAGCGAAATGTTATCGTAATTAATATTTAATTTTAATATTTTATAAAATAGCTGCTTTTGCTTTTATTAATATTAAATAAGAAAATTGTAATTAAATAAAAGTTTTTAAAACTTTTTTCAAATTGTATTTATTAATGAAAAAACTATATGATTTTATCCCTAATCATACAACAGTAATGTTAACTTTTTTTTTCTTTTTCACCAGGAAAATGGGCATTTTTTTGGTACTTTTTTTTTGTGTGACCGGAAATGTTTTTAACACTCCAAATTCAGGCTCGTTGTCAACTACTGCCACACTCATAGCTAAGGCCACAGAGACAGTCCTCAATGCAGTTGTCATGGTTACATGGTCAGTGATGCCCATCATGCAAATGGAGCAGATGGTGACCATGCAGACGAGGACAGCTGAGAAGATGGAGTGTATTTAGATGGCCTGGGGGAATGAAAGGATGCAAAAAGAATCTCTCCCAAACAAAATCCCTGCTAATTCCCAATAAGCACTAATTATACCAATCCCTCCTATCAATTCCCTCCCAGACAGACCTCTTTTTAAATTATGAAGCATGTTGTCCATATTTTTGGATGTCTTTTCCAAGTAGTTTAGCAATCGTTATCAGCATTGGTTAGGTAATGTGTGTTGAATCATCCGAGTGTTAGCGCCATAAATGCATTAGCAGAGCTCCTGTCATATTTTAGTGAGCGCTGGAGAGCTTTAGTCTCATCTCAGATTCAGGCATGCATATGCATCGGCTCGTCTCTCCGCTGACCTCGGCGTGAAGTGTAATTAGCATACTGCCTGCTCTGAGTATGCTAATTTCACTGCTTTGCTTCCACTTACAACCTATCTCGTGATTAAAAATTTATGAGAGCCTATTTGATTGGGGAACCTGTGATCTTAGATCCATGGGTTACGATTATTTACTTTTGTCACATGATTCTCATATGTGCAGCCATCTTTAAAATGTTGTCACTGAACTGTGGATTTTCTTATTGGAGAGCTAGTGAAAGGTATCATGAGCACTGCAAAGTTTGAAGCAGGTGGCGTAAATGTCAGTAGATTTTAAAATGAGTGATTTTAAGGTAAAAGACCTTTATCTTGGACCCCTCTGGGATCACAAGTGAGGCCAGCTTAGACTTGCCTGGAACAAAAGGGCCAATAGTCCCACTTATCGGTGACCCTGTTTCTTATATGCCTGGAGCAAGGAGCAGTTTTTCGAAAATGCAGTGTCCAGAGTGTTTTCTTTTTTGTCTAAGGATAGCTTGGAGCAGGGTTTATCTCATAAGCAAACGGGGAACAGAAAATGAAAACTGGCAGTGATTAAACTATTGTTCAAATTCTTGCTGCTCCACTTTTCTTGGATGTTCAGCTCCAGTACTGTTCTTGTTTATTTAAAGGGGAAGTTCATTTAAAACAGACAGGTCTGTCATTTTCTTAACCTCATGTTTCCCAAGCTTGTACACTCTCAGAAATAAAGGTACAAAAGCTGTTACAGAGACCGTATACTTTTCAAAAGGTACACTTTTGTACCTATTAGATTCAAATATGTACCTTTTCGGTACCAAAATGGACCCTATGTACAAAAATGTACCGTGACAGCTTTTATTTCTGAGAGTGTATGACTTTCTAAACTATGATGGAAGAAGATATTATGTTTCATACATATTTCTCTAAAACAGTAACAACCGTTATATATATATATATATGAGTGATTCTATAATTGAGGTATTAGGTGTCCCCGCAAAAATAAAGTCTTTTTTTTTTTTGCTTTTTTTTTCAAATGGTTATATTTTTTATTATTTTAATTCATTTATTATTATTCTTTACTGATTGTCATGAATTACAAGATGTTACAGTCCAATTAAAAATATTAAAAAAATATTTTAAAAGTGTCTTAAATAGCTGAAAATTATGATGATGTATCAATCAAACTATTTTATAGTACTTTTCTATTGGCAACATTTTATTTACTTCGTCTATAAAACCCCTAAATAGTTATTCTACAACATTAAATCATTTTTTTTCTTAGACAAATGTGTGTCCGTAAATCTTGTGTCAACTCTGTTACCATACCATATTTTGCCTTTAAATTGGTTATCTCTCAGGATTGTGTACGTTACAGGAAATGGTGCTTCACCCACTGATAAGATCTGAAGCACTGAAAATGATCTGTGCTCTCTCTGAGAAAATTTTTAATCTAACTCTGTTACCACAATATGGAAAACAGAAAAAAGTAAAACAGAATTTTTTTTACTGAAAACGTTTTTTTTTTTTGTTTTTTTTAAAGGTCTTTTAATCATGTTTTCAATAGTGTCATGTTTTATTAGCATTTATGCCAGGAAGTGGAGTATTTGGCAAAAATGAAATAAAAATGTAAATTCTGTTACACTGTTGTTTCCATAGTCTAGGTAACAGAGTTGACGGTGACAGACGGGCTGTAACGATCGAGCACGGGAGACAGTCGGATCCAAGTGCAGAGTGTGTTTATTGGAGGCAGAGTCGTACAGGCGAGGATCAAACAA
>JAUMHP010000041.1:3586494-3599261 GCA_032361065.1 Enteromius trimaculatus
GAAAAGTACAACATGTAACATGGGAGTTAGAAGTGCCCTTCAGCAGTCTGAGCAGGCACTTCCGGCTGATCGTGACACGGGCATACCCATCAGAATATCTTCTTTTTGTGTAATATACAGTATTCATCATTTGAAGTGGATCAAAAAAGTTAATCTAAGTTGTCCTAAAACAAGAATGGATCAAAGGTTTAGATCCACTTCAAATGCTGACTGCTGCATATATGATAATATGCTAATATATTATTAATCGCATCCATATATACTGTATATTACGTAATATATGTGTGTGTACTGTGTACATTTATTAAGTATATATAATTGCTGATTGTTTACAGTTTAATCATAAGTTCACTCGTTACTTTTGATTCACTCGAGGCATCGCAGTGTCTTTTGAAAAGCCTAAACTCACTTCAGTTCAACTCTGTGAAATGTCTATTGAGTGCGAATAGGTCTGGGAAGCGAAGATTACATCTGCTGAGACTTCGCTTTAGTCCAGAGCCAGACAGACAGAGGTGTGAGTAACACGGCATGACATGATCCTTTGAGCCGCTCTCGCTCAAAGCCTGTCCACAATAGACAGTGGCAGAGTAGCAGGTGGCTCTGAAAGAGAGAGATAGAGATGGACAGAGTAACAGGAGAAGTGAGAGTGTGTCTGATGCCGGGACAATAGCATCATGACCTATATCGGATTCTCTGCGGGATGCCTGTGAAGATAAGGCTATAGCCGGGAATTTGCAATGGTTTTCCCTCTGGCTCAGAAGACACAAGGACATCTTTTCAGAATCAGGGGTCTGAAGTAGCATTACTTGTGATGTGTATGAAACAAAACTGCTCCTTATTAAAATTATGGGTAACACTTTTTTTTGATGGTCCCTTTTGAACAATCTGTTGACAATAAGTAGCTTTGCACCTACGTGTCAACTAACCCTCATTAGAATATTAGTACACTCTCTAATTAATATCTGCTAACTCTTTATTGTTGTAATGAAAGCGCTGTGTTGCGATGCGGCAGGACTCAATGTGAGGACAGAGAGATTCTCAATGCAAAACATTTATTAAGGAAAACAAAAAGCTGACGAGGCAGCAAACGACGAGGAATACACGTTGAGGACCAGGGCGGGGTTACAGATGACATAAGCACACGAGGACAAAAAAAACCAAACACAGAGCACGTGTACTGGAACAGAAAACGTCAACACAAGACTGAAGGAATGCCTGGAGGTGTTACAATTGTGATGGTCTCCCAAAAGACGCTCTACTGACTATAAGTAGTTTTGCAAGTACATATCAACTTATTCTAACCCTAACCCTACCAGTGTACTAATACTGCTAGCACTCTATTGAGAGTTAGTAGATATGTAGGTGCAATGTTACTTATAATCAACAGAATATGTTAAAGGGACCATCAAAATAAAGTGAAACCCAATTATTCAACAATATGTGAATTAGTTATAGCATTATAAATGCCAGACTGAATAATCGAGTGCTCATTCTGTAACAAAAAGCTCTCTGAGATGGCTTACAAAAATAGGGCAGAAAAGAGACTAATATACAAAGGCACTTCTATATCTTGAAATTCTGAGTGAATGGAATACTAGGTTACTGCTTTATGAATACTTCACAGTATCTATACACTTGTATAATGCAATAGGAGCAAAAATCTGAACTAAACACTAAAATAAAATAAAATAAAATTAGTCTTTATTTTATTTTAATATTTCAATTTTTTTAATAAATTAAAAAATAAAAACTATAAAGAAAAACAAATTTTGAAACTTTTTTTTTTTTACATTTTGTTAAATAAAAATACTAAAACACACTAGTTTTAGTATTTAGTATTTAGTAACACATTAGTTTTATATAATGTAATAAAAAAGAAAATCTTGATTTTTAAAAGTGTGTTAATCAGAACTAGCGCTGGAAAAATAAAATCCAAAAATAAAATAAAATAAAATAAAAAAATTTATTAAGCTAAATGAAATTACATTTCTTATTTCTTTTTATAAATTAAAAAATAAAAACTGTAAAGAAAAGCAAACATATATATACATATATATTAATAAAAATATAAACACACATTTGTTGACTTAATTGGCAACTCAATTAAATAAATAAATAGTTCCAAGACTAAGATTGTTGTCATCTTGGGAATATAAATGGTTATTTTGTGATTTAAACATTTTGTGATTTGATTAGGTAGTTAGTTCATTTTGTATTAATTTAAGAAAGGCAATGAATAAATGAATAAGCGTGGCTGTATGCTTCTACTTCTTTTGTCACACTAGAATTGGAAGATCAAGTCAGGCAAAAACTGCACAGTATACGAGCTTTATACTACAGAAACAGTCAAAGTTGAGTGATATTTAATAGACTGAGATGAGTAAAGGAGAAGTAGAAGTTAATATGCATTAATTATTCACCTTTTCATTTCATAATTAACCAACAGACTTCTTTAAGAGATATGCACTTTGATTTCTGTTTTGCAATTGTGTGCTTCTTCAAAGTTTCCTGAAGATATGTTTTGCCTTGTGTGAGAAACAAAATAAGTCCTTATTCACTGAAAACTTCTCTTAAATCTCATTCATATTCATAAACCTTTAAACTTATTACCTTGCAACAAGTAATGAAATGACAGTGAAACAATGTTGAAAACCAGTGTGACGTGTCAGAGCCCCTCATTTGGATACATGCAAATGAGATGTGAATCAGCCATGGCCAAGGAGATTTTTACAAATGAACGACTCAGTTTTTGGTCTGTTGGTTTGTCAGCTTTAGTCCTCATTGACTTTCACAGTGTCGCAGAGCAATGTGAACGAGCTGACTTTGTGTTCTTTTGAAAGAAGAAACAGTCAGACAGCTTGAGGGTGAGTAATAAAGGAATTTTTCTTTTGTGGACTTCCTTTAAAAAAACGTTCACAGAACACTGGACAAATTCTATACACATACTTTGCATTCAACTCTCCTGCCACACAAAGACAAACTGCTGTCGAAATCAGACCTCTCAGATTGTGATCTGTCTACAGGCTTGTCTCAAAAATACTCAGATGTAGCCAAAACAGTGAGAAAACTGATATCAGTCCATTCGTTCTTTTTTTTTTTTCAGTGCTGGAGTTGTATTTGGATTTTCGAGGGGTGTAACCCACATATAACTGTATGTTAGTCAGCAGGAATAATAAAAATGACTGAAATGTGCCCTCAAGACACCTGTTGAATGACAGTTTGGTGTTTTAAAGGGGTGTGATCCGCAAAAAATCTTTTATGCTGCCATGGTGTTGTCTCACTTGAGTTGTCATTGTTCAGAGTTTGGCAATATCTTTGATATACAAGTCAGGGAACAAAGGAATCGTTTCAAAACATCTATGCAACACATGCCGATCCAACCCAGTATTATTTTCTTTGCTCTGTGAAAATAGATCTAAAGTATAGACAGAATGTCCTTGGGTTCTTGGAACCAGAATGTCCCAACGGCAGAGGAACATGATTTGAAAAGTCAAGCACTAAAACAAAAAATACTAGGAATGCATGTCATTTTACTAGCTTCAACAGGCTTCCATACTGTACATTACTGTAATGTACTGTGCATGTACTGTAGTGCATAATGTTTATAAAACAAAATGGTTTCACTTTATTTTGATGGTCCCTTTAACGTATTCTGTTGATTATAAGTAACATTGCATCTACAAATCTACTAACTCTCAATAGAGTGCTAGCAGTATTAGTACACTGATAGGGTTAGGGTTAGAATAAGTTGATATGTACTCGCAAAGTTACTTATAGTCAGTAGAGCGTCTTTTGGAAGACCATCAGAATGAAGAGTTAGCAGATATTAATTAGAGAGTGTACTAATATTCTAATGAGAGTTAGTTGACATGTAGGTGCAAAGCTACTTATTGTCGACAGATTGTTCAAAAGGGACCATCAAAATAAAGTGTTACCAACAAAATGAGCTTGTAAACAACATACATGTACATAAAATCCTAGTAACTGCAATGATTTGCACAGGGAGGTTTGGTAATTTTCTACAATAGTTTGCAATAACCTTTTTTTAAATATATATTATTCAGTGGTGGAAACGAGCTTCTATAGTAATGCCATAGAATATGGACTTTTCTTATTGGGATCCTGTGCGAACACTTATGTACATATACCTTTTTATTGTGTATTTAATTAGTTTAATAGTGTAGCAAACCAGTTTTGTTGTAATTAAAAAGTTTTAATTATGTGTGCATTGTGGCAAGTTAGTTTCAAAGTGACAAGGGAGAGAAAAAAGAAAAGCATCCAAGTGGCATTCCTCCCCCTATTCATTTCTCTCTCTCTCTGTTAGAGGTTACAGAGTTCAGCTCTCTGTGAAGTGTAGTGTAGGCCTGTGTAATGAGCGAGGGGGGCATGGGGGTTTTAATTGCTCTGGAGCTCCTCACTGTAGTGTGTTAATTATACAGGAGTGATAATTCTGCTGGGAAAACTATAGATAGTAGGTATAGTTTGCATAGTATAGAAAAGAATAGAGAAAAACTGGTTTTGTGACATCAAATCTAGATATTGATTTGCAAAGCCAGCCAGACAAAAACATGTAAATTTGAATCTGCCCACATTCATGTCTGCTAATCAGTAAAACTTCTCAGAAAAAAACACAAGAAAACAAACACAAGAAAACAATACAAGAATAACCCGTACGCTTATATTCGGAAAATGTGGAGAATCTTTACATCGCAGTTCCCCATACAAAACATTTTTCCATAATAGCTACCAGATCTGATTTCAAATGGTTGCTAGTGTTTGGCTAATTGCACTATTAATATGATAATACCTGCTTACAGTCTTAAAAACAATAAAGGTTCTTTATTGGCATCAATGGATCTTTTATGAGTTTGTTGTGAAAAACCCTATTTGTATAACTTTTTACATAAAATACCACAAAATGGTATATTATGGTATAAACAAGTCCAGTAAAAAGTCATTTTAGGGTGAACCAGAGAGCGGACAGAAGATCTTTCATTATAAGGACTAGGCAGGAAGGGTATTTAACTGAATGAAAAACTATCCGCAGCCATATAAAGTGCAGTAACATGTATCATACAATTAATCCAGCTTACTGAAGAGGTTTCTATATTTACATTCAGTGATATCAGGAGCTCACACTGTGAGAGGGATGTGTCTGCTTGTGCTTACTCAGCTGTTTGACCTCAGAGTAAAGCTAAAGCTCAAGTCTGAGCCAGGGTTTTTAATTGCATACCAGTCCGGACCATAAGAAGATGTTCAGCTGTGCTCAGTATGATCACAACATGTTACCCCTGCCTTCATTTCTCATAATCGTTTCATTTAGAATACGTCATTTAATAACTGCATGATTTGTTTTATTATTGGATAGTCAAAAACTGTACATTTCATCGCATGAACATTACTTTTGTCACCTCTAATAACAAACTTCTCTCAGCTGTAATGTAGAAATATATCCTGTAAAGCCTTGAAATGTGATGTAGCATGCAAAGCGCTATGCAAATAAACGTAAAGTGTTGCTAATGAGCTACAAAGCTGCAGAAACATGTAATTTATCATGCTTTTCATATGTTTCATTTTAATTTAAGAACCACCTGCAGTCATATGACAGCAATGGCCCATACATTTGGCTAAGAAACTATTCAGAGACCCTTTCTCTCTCTCTCCTTGGTACATATTTTATGTTACAGCTTTTAAAAAAGCACACAATCAACACTCCACACCCCAAAAATGACAAATGTGTGATAACCTTGCAAATGCAAGGTAGCAAATTTCTGTTCCTTCACACATTTCCTCTTTTGAACATACACAGTGATATGCGATATGCTGATGCTTTTTCAGGTGAGGAACTGAAATCCCCTTTAGTCAGCTAAGACAAATACCCAAATGGATAGTTCACCCAGAAATTACAATTCTGTCATTAATTACTCATCCTTATGTTGTAAGACCTTTGTTCATCTTTGGAATGCAAATACATTTTTGGTGAAATTCGAGCTTTCTGACTCTTCATAAGACAACATCAACTGAAATGTTCCTAAACACATATAGTAAGTACATCGGTAAAAAAGTCCATGGATCAACATTAGTTTTGCTATAAGAAAAATTTTGGTGAGTAATTAGTGACATCATTTTAGTTTTTGGGTGAACTAACCCCTTTAAGCACATACACAACTTTTAGTGCCCTCCACTAATATCGGCACCCTTGGTAAATCTGAGCAAAGGTGGCTGAGAAAATAAATCTGCATTGTTTATCCTTTTGTTATTTCATTCAAAAACTTCACAAAATTCTAACCCATCATTGAAGCAAAACAATTGAAAATGAGGAGAAAAACTCTTGAAGAAATGTTTTTCTCCAATACATGTTGGCCACAATTATTGGCACCCAATTATTGCTATGTCCTTTTCCGAAGATCAACAGCTCTGAGTTTTCTCCTGTAACGCCTGAAGAGTTTGGAGAACATCTGATAAGAGAAAAGAGATCATTCCTTCATCCAGAATCACTCCAGACCCTTCAGAATACCAGCTTCATGATGGTTCTCCTCTTTAGTTCACCTCACTCAGGGTTCAGGTCAGAGGACTGGGACAGCCATGGCAAAAGCTTCATTTTGTACTCAGTGACTAATTCTTGTGTTTATTTTGATGTTTGAGTTTGGATTATTGTCCCAATGGAAGACCCAACCATGGCCCATTATAAGATTTCTGACAGAGTCAGTGAATTATTGATTTTTATCTCTTGGTATTTGATAAAATCCATGATGCCATGTGTCTAAACAATATGTCGGGGCTGTTTGACTAAAGACTGTTTGAAGAGTCTTTAGCCACTCAAACTCTACTCCTCGCCGTGTATTAAGATGACAGACACACGTTCTCTTCCAGGCAGCATTGTAACATTTTATCTTGATTGGAAATTCTTAATTATTATGATGGTGGAACTTTTCACTGCTCTAGCTCTTTTCTTAAAGCCATTTCACTAACTTTAGCAGCTCAATTATCTTTTGCAGCGTATAAGAAATATATTATTTGTTTTTTCTCATTGTGTTGATGATTAAGGGATTTTGGGCTTTGTTTTCCCTCCTATATATATTTCTGTGAAACTCAGTCAGGGCTGGATATTTTCATGTTAATAATCACCCTAGAGTGCTCAAAATTGTGAATGTGAATGGGGATAGACTTCAGAGATATTTTAATCATAAAAAATTCTCGGATGCCAATAATTGTGGCAACAAGTATTGGAGAAAAGAATTATTTTGGACATTCAAAACATCTTGGCTGATTTGTTTGTATAAACATGACCCTGAATAAAGTTTGTAATGTTTTGGTAGTGCACAGAGTCTCTGTGCTCATTCATTACCCCAGGCCTGCGCAGCAACTGAACACCATTGAGGTTGATGCAGCGATGAATAACAGATGAGATACATTTTCAAATATTTAATCTAACAAGGAAAAAAATGAAATATCCAACCTCGGCTTATTGGAAATGCGTGCCTCTAAATACCAACCTGGTCTCATAAAAATGATTTTCTTCTTGTTTCCAGCCAAAAATTCTGCCTTAAATCAAAAAGTATATTCTAGACAACTAAAAATAATTGTCATGTTTTAAGAAAAAGAGGTAGAGGTTTTGCTTGAAACAAACATCTGTCAATAAGATGTCAATATTGTATCTGTCAATAAGATTAAAATAAGATATTTTGCTTACCACATTGGCAGGTTCTTGATTTAAGAATTTCTAGATATTTGGCTGAAAACAAGACAAAATATGCATTTTTTGCAGTATAGGTATGTATTGCAGCGGTTCCGAATTGGAATATTGGTTGCTAAAAGTTAATGCTCAAATTCCCCGAAATGCAAAACTGATATAAAAACACATTTGTTAATGCAGCTGTATAATTTCAACTTCCTTTTACACAGCTCTGTAGCACATTTATCTGTAGCCTAGCATAGATCATTTAATCTGATTGGACCATTAGCATCACGCTCAAAAACGACCAAAGAGTTTTAAAATTTTTTTTCTATTTCAAATTTGATTCTTCTGTAGTTACATTGTGTACTAAGATCGATGGAAAATTAACTTTTTCGATTTTCTGGGCTGATATGGCGAGGAACTATCTCATTCCGGCGTAATAATCAAGGAACTTTGCTATCGTTGCATGGGTGCAGCAGGCGCAATCATATTATGCAGCACTTGAAAATAGTATTTATTTTTAATATTTAATAGCATTTTAATGATGCTAATGGTCTAATCAGATTAAATGATCTATGCTAAGCTACAGCTAAAAGTGCTACTGCCAGACCCAGACATGGGCAGAATGGAATTGAATATGATAAAACTCAGCTGTGAGTTAAAAATTAGGATATTTCTAAAAAAGTGTTTCTTTAAAGGCCTTTGGTTATTGACATATACGATGCTCACAGATTATATTTACTCTACAGTGACATTGAAAAAATACACAAGAAGTATTTCCCTCCCATTTGTGTTATAGTTAACATTAGAATATTGTTGACTCTGCACATTGACGGTAACAAATAACCAGGCACACAAATAACACTTTCATAATATGCTGTTAAGTCTATTGAAAATAGCTGATTTCTCCTTTGGGAATAACATGAATATGTGTCTAGTAATGGGACAGCTTAGAATGGGATTCAGTTTCTGGAAGGCAATGAGTGCGTATCTTGGGATGTGCCCTAGAAATATCCACTTCAGTGAGAGTGAGCTACTTTGCTTCTAATCTGCTGCTTCCTGTCTCTGGTTACCACCAATGCGCTGTATTGTTTAAAAACATCCAGTAACCTGAATACACAGGCTGATACACCAAGCGTTTCAGAGGGCTTTTTGTTAGGATGACCAGTGATTGCAGAGAGTACCGCCATTGTGTGACAAAGTTGTGCAGTTTCCCCCCCCTCTTTTCTTGCAAACCAGACATGATAGTACACAGGGGCCTGACTCACAAAGTGCATTGTTCCTCAACAGTATCTCCAGTGTGACAGTGGTATTTTTGGATTTGGGCCAATATTTAAAAAAAGCATTGTTTTGAAAGAAGGAAAGTCTGTATTAGACATTTGCAATATCCAAGTATAATCTTCAGCTAGTGTAATCTGCGGTGTTCAACGATGTACAGTAACAGTACAGTAACTTGCAGATTAAATACCATAGTGCTATACATCACTAAATAATCTTACAAGCTAGTCATGACTTCTATTACATGTTTTGTGACAGTTTATTAAATGTCCAGTGAATGGTGCTGAAGCATGCATTTAAGTAGTCTCATTAGAAATACGTGCCTCTACATACATTTCTGCAACCCTGTAATTATGTACCTCACTGCACGTTTCGCCACTGTTTAAAAGTGAAACATCCAGAATGGCGCTAAAACACATGTTTATACACAACTGTGGGACATTTGTACTAGGTTGGTACAGGTACGTATTGCGCTGCTTGAGGTGTGTTTTGTGGCCGTTCAGAATTCAAATATCCAGTGAGTATTGCTTAAGATTAATCATGTTCCTTACACCAAACCTAAACCTACCCGATAGTGTTAACAAATGCAAAAGCAATTTAAAAACATATTTGCTGGTGCAGCCATGCTATTTTAACTTCCTTTCGCTGATTTGAGCTGTTTTGTTGAATCATTTTACGCAGGATTCGAATCAGTGTTTTCACCACCTAAGTGCAACGCCGTGAACTGCCGAGTAAACCTACTGAACTAGAAAACTCATAAATATGAAGCTGTATACGTGACGATAACATTAAAAAATGCACCTGTAAATCATACTTTTGTGTGAATAAATGTTGTGAGAGTTTTACTGCCTCTAGTGTTTATTTCAGCTGGAAGCTGCATGGATTCTCATGTATAAGTAAGTTTTTTCAGTTTCGCAGAAATGTAGTTCGACGTGTTCTTAAATCAACATATTTTGTCGACCCTGGAACAACATGTAAATTAAAAACTTTTGTCTTGACCGTATCTCTACACCTTAACCTAACCTTACCCATGTGTAATGCCTAAAATCACATTTAATAGATGAGTGACACTGATGTACAGTGCAAACAAATCAAATCTGCTTGCTTGTCTTAACTAGAGGTAAAGGCAGGAATGAGGCTGCACCAAAATGGAAACCAAATGTGGAAAAGTTGCTGAGAATGAGAGATTTTGAAGGATGGGGTGCGTTACTCTCCTTCAAAGAGTCCACTGAGCCTGCCGCATGAGATTTGGCAACAAAGGCAAATCAAGAGGTAGAGTTCATATCAACCCAGCGCTTCACACGACAGCCTGACAGCAGATGAGCCGTCTCTCCCTCTTCACACTGATTCTGTGCTCTGTCAGCTCACAGCTATCTGGGACAGCGCTGTCCAAACTGAACCTCTCGCTTTGTGCTGAATGTTTCATGAAGAAAAGCAAATCTAATTTGAAGAGGATCTCGCACAAAAATATTTCAAGTATGAGTAACCATCCTTTAATAATTGCAATTGAACACAATGCCAGGGGTGTGATAACTGAATATAATGGCGCAGTTGTAATGTTCATCAGGATTAATTCTGAAGTCTGTAAAGCTGTTCATGAGTATATGAATGTAGCCTCGGTGATATAAGTTGTGCATGGAAAGCATTTTAAGAAAACAAACAGGGTAAATCTTGACTTAAACCAGCCATAAAATGCTTTGTTTGTTGCCAGACTTTTCATGAGAGTCAACACTGTATTTACTCTTTCGTCTGAAATAAACAACCACGCTAGGGTGCAAAAGGCTCTTATAGTGCTTAAGGCAGGCGTTTAAGAGTCTTAAAGCTGCGTCTCAGAAAATCCTCTGTCCTAGTCTCATCTCTCAAGCTTACACACGATCACATGTGTTCACAGCCGGCCTCACACACAAATCAACGCATCAGCCCACGTCAACAAGGTAAAGTCAAGATAATGACGTTAGTTTCAAATTCTTTGACCCTTGGTAACTTTTGAACAGAAGCACATGGGGTCTAAGCTTCAGTGATTAGCCCCCGGGCATTTCAACGGCCTTTGTTATTGAGCTGCCATTTAGGCGCATTTCCACACTGAGCAGCTAATGAGTCTTCTCCCAAGGGCAGAACTAGTGAAGAATGCTGGGTACATCTGATAATCTGGTAGCCTCGAGGCATTGCCTTGACAAAGCCCTGCTTTGACTTTCTGATAGGCCGGATGTAGGATGGACTTTAGCAGTTTGGTATTGTTCAGCGGGGCTGAGGTGAAACTCATTTTGGTCATCAAAAGGTTCCTGATATATTGTAAATATGCCAATGAGTGAAATTGACAATTCGATGTTGTACAAGGGTCATCCTAAGCAATCAACAAGCACATTTGGATATCAAATATTGCAATTAGCAAGTATTGTGCAAGTCTGAGTGTAAGTGCAGAAATTTTCAGTAGTATAGCCACAATAGCAGATTCAGAGTATATCTTCATATTCACTGAGCCTCATTAAGTCTTTAATTCATTAAAATGAAATATGATATTGTGAAAGAAGCTTAGTAATCAATCTCTTTCACAGTAAAACACAAATCATATATTGGAATAAACCGAGTGTATGTGACTGCCACCCTACACAAGTCCATTATGCTGATTATAATGAAGAAAGTCAGTAAATGTATCAGAACATTTATTATTTGACTAACTAATGAACTCATTTGACCAATGGACCTACTGTAATCATACTGTGCTGAATGGACAGTGCTTTCCCAGATTAAGCCAGTGTTTATAGCACAGGAGGTTGAGCCGGGGTCAAGTTAAGGCTGTTAGAAGAGTGCAGGGAAAGTCAAAGCAAGGTCTCGCAGCAGGAATTTGTCTCACGACAAACAAGGTTTTTCCACTTCAGTGAAGTGGGAGATGAAAGCACTGTAGAAAAGTGAGCTTTTTACCTTTGAATTTTCACACTTTTACAATTATAGAGAGAAGAACTCAAAATATATAGTACTGTGCAAAAGACTACAGGTCACCAATATTTTGACGTTGCCACAGTTCTTCTGGATTGAGTCTGTCTGAGTTTGTTCTGTTACTTCATGTGATTCCAGACAGACTGATGATGGTCAGATCACGGAGTGTGGAGCACTGGCTGTTGTCAGACAATAATCTCACTGCAAATAATGTTTGGAAATTTAAACTGATGTTTCCAACTGACAGGCTACTGCAAAAGATAGAAATAACCAACTTAAAACCATTATTTCCAGTAAAAAAAAAAAAACAGTAAAAGGACAATAGAAGTCCTAGTGTGAAACCTCACATGATTATATTTTATTCATTTATATATAAATAATTTATGTGTTCATATTCATTACTTATGCACATTATGGTGCATTTCATGTTAATTATTTAATGCATTATTTTAGAGTCATGTGTGTAACCCATGTTGTTCTTTGCTTTTATTTGAATCCTGGTCTTGTTTAATAAATAAGCCACTCTGATTCATCATGTGGCTTTCTACTGTGCCACTATTATTATTATGGTGGTCAACCGCAGATGCCATTTTTTATTCAAGATTGAAAAACATGATTGTCTATTAACCAGTGGTAGAAATTTGCGTTAGGTAAAAGGCTCACATGTAACTTAACACTTTAAGGATATATAAATATATAAATAAACAGACAGACAAAAATGCAATGTACTAATATAAGCATTTGGGCACATTTTGTCAATCCCTCAGTACTTGAGCGAGCTCTTATCACATTATAGTTGTAACAACGACCTCTGTGGCTCCCTCTAACCGGCGTCAGCGGGAACCGTCTCCAGAGTTCTAGTTTCCACCCGGAC
>JAUMHP010000041.1:3625806-3640165 GCA_032361065.1 Enteromius trimaculatus
TCATACATTTCACACAATTATACACCACATTCCTTGTTTCACAGAGTATAATAAATGAGCTTCCCCTATTTGACAGAGCAGTAGCCGCCACTGATTTTAAACGATTCTTCAGACAAATTATTTAATGTGATTTATTTTTGCCTCTCAAGTAAATGTATCTTTTGACATATGCGCTGGAAAATGACACAGCGGGGGAATATGACAAAATTACTGGGGAAGAAAATCCCTTTTTTTCCCCCACACTGTCAGAAATAAGGGTACAAAAGCGGTCACTGGGGAAGTAGTTAAAAGGGTACATGTTTGTACCTAAAGGATTCATTTTGGTACCTTAAAAGTACGTATTAGGTTCAAATAGCTACACTCTAAGTACTAATAGGTATAAAAGTGTCAAGTAGGAAACCACTATATTCTAGCCTTAGCTTTTATTTGTTTATTATTTGGCTTGGTAATGTTGCTAATACAAATGACTGTTCTGTTCAGACTATAGAAATGGCTTTGATTTACCTGTAAACCTGAGCCTTTGTCACTACCTACTTTTCCCCATTATTATTTTATCATCCATTTCAGATAGACCAGACCTAAACGACACGTAACAACAGAACAAACTGTGGTTGAGTGCATCAGATGCTGGTCTCTTCCTGTGTAATTAGGTTTGTTTTTACCGGTAGAAGCTGTAAAGTGGACCACACTATAGTACAATGTGCCAAAAACATACAAACACATTTATTAAATATGAAAGCCTTACAAAGGGGTTAAAATAGCTTTTCCCTTCACTTCCCAGAATTTAGTCAAATGCTTTATTCAAAGTATGCAGGCAGACTAGTTTGATACAGGCTTTTGAGTTCAAGTTAGTGATGTAATCACCGAGTCATTTCTAGTTTGACACATTTGACTAACCCGATCGCGTCTGGATTATCTGCAGATTGACTGTGTACTATTCTCTATTTAAAAACAAAACAAATAAAAAAAAATATGTATCTGATCATTAAAGGCAAGGAGTTTTATTTATTTACAGGTTATTCTTAAATTATGTCTAGTATTATACTGTTGGATTTCACATTAAAAAAGTTGAACATATTTTGAAGAACGATACGAGTGTGATTTGTTGGTTCCTTATGCGTTTGTTTAGCTGAATTCATTAAAATAAAGGTTGGTGACGCCAAGTGAACTCTCTTGTGTATTTAGCTGTGATTTTATTGGTTTGTGCTGTGTCTTTTATGAGGTTAAAAGATGATGAACAAAACCATGAACTCAAATTTTTATGCGCGCTTTATTCCACATTCTTGTAAAACGGTTATTCACAACAGCCTTCACTTCAATGGGATTTTAGATCCTCTTATGACCTCTTGCTAATTGTACATTTTAGTATTATTAATGTATGATCAATTCTAATTAGCTAACACATTTGAATGTGTTCGAACATGCTGCTTAACCTCTCTCTGTGTAATTCTTTGCCTAAGCTGTCTTATGCCTCGACATATACATCACTGTATGTGAAGCATTAATAGGTCACATTAAGCGGTTCTATAGAGCACTCGCTTCCTGTTGCCGTCCCCACAAGGCTGGGGTTTGACTTTTATGTTAGCACATACGAACTGACATAATACTGACATGAAGATTGATCGTTCATCTATTTTTCTCATTAAACCTTATTTAAAGTCTTGGTACAATCTGTTCTCTTAAAGGGATAGTTCACTGAAAAATGAAACCATTCACTCACCCTCATGTTGTTCCAAACCTGCATTTCTTTTTTGGAACACAGACATAAGTCAATGATTATGAAAAACAGTGGTAAGCAGAACCGTTTAGTTGCAAAATATCTCTTTTATTTTTTACAAGGGTGAATGAAAGTCATACAGTTTTGGGCAATTTATGACAGGATTAAAATATTTGGGGTGATCTACACTAATAGCTCTGAAATGCCAACTGATAATGCCATCATTACACATACGAATTTAGTGTGCAGTTTTATTAATCTGATTTCGTTTGTCTGTTTCAGGTACAGGGATTTCTGATGTGGCAGCTTAATGCCAAGTCGACGTAAAAGCAGAAATCCCTTCTGTAAAACATGGTGAGAGGGACTCTTAAAACCGATGAGCTTACCAGGTGACACTGCTGCCGCTATGGAGCACTCTAACTAATGCGAACGTGATGGGGATGATGATATTACACATAGCAATGATGGAACAGCCGCATTGACAAAGATTAACTGCACTTACTCTCCGCGCGCTGCTGCCAATCAGCATGCTGCGGATACTGTCACTCAAATTCGGCCGCGTCTACAGGTGCGGCAAGTTCCTCTTCATCGTAGCTCTTTTTGTGATCCTGCTGATGAACACTCACAACCTCTTCGCCTCCTTCCAGAGGAACGAGCTCACGGACCGGCGATTTATCGGCCTCAACAAGTGTCCGGCCTGCTTTGGCACTAGCTGGTGCCGCAAGTTCATGAACAGCCAGGTGACCTTCGAGATGTGGGGCCGCCTGCGCTTCCTAGACTTCTTCAATGTAAAAAATGTTTATTTCGCTCAATACGGAGAACCCAGGGAAGGGACGCGCAGGGTCGTGCTCAAACGCCTGGGCTCCAACCAAGAGCTGGCAGAGATCGATCAGAAGATCTGCAAACGGGCCACTGGTAGGCCTCGCTGTGATCTCGTTCAGGGTATGTACAAAACGGAGTTCGCCCGGCTTAACGGGGACGTACGGCTGCTGACCCCAGAGGTGGTGGAGGGCTGGTCGGATCTGGTGCACTGCCCCTCGCAGAGGCTTCTGGACCGGGTGGTCAGGAGGTACGCGGAGACCAAGGACTCTGGAAGCTTCCTGCTGAAGAACCTTAAGGACACGGAACGGATGCAGCTGCTGATGACGTTGGCGTTCAACCCTGAGCCGCTTGTGCTGCAGGTATCCAAAATATCTTCTTTAAATGCTTTTCAAGTCGCTGAACCTTTCTTTTGATGCTGAAGCGCTGTGTCTGATGCCCGCTTGGAAGTTAAAGGGATTAACGGCGCATCTTTGCATATTTAAGTTCTGCACGAGGCTTTGTAAATAATAGATACTCTGTGACTGTTGGTGGTCACTTAGAGATTTCTCTGCTTTGGGCAACAGCGTGCTTGTCATGAAGAATTTATTCAGACATAAATCATAAATCATTTGTTATTCCATAAGCATAATTTCAAAACGCAGAGATGGTGTATTTATCCGAAAGTTTTATCCAAAACTTGTTTTCAGTAGGATAAACATTTTCCACTTAAGGGTGTATAATATTGACAAAAAATGTGTGGTGGTTAGATCACAGCATTGACAGAAATTAGCTTTTTCCATTAAGGACTGATATTTACGGACTGGCCCAGTATTGCACAACAAATTTTAAACTAGTACACAATAAAATCGACGCAACACAACGAAATTGGCACAACGCAACATAATCAGGCCAATGGTCGTAAAGAATGTGGCCTATGTTTGCTATTTACTGACACATCAAACTCCCCTTTAATAAATGTAGCACTTTGTTGTTTTAAGTGTTTTTAGAATTAAATCAGCCAAGGGATAACGCAAGGTCTAATGATCTAACAAAGTATGTTTTTCTGAACCCTTGAAGTTTCTAAAGGACATTATATTCACAATGCTATTTCTATAATGGAGTACAAATAACACTCTTTCTGACACATAGTCTTTTTACACGCCCACTGATGTCTGGTTGAGGGCAGGGCGCACAGAAGTATGCATATGATGCAGTTTACTTTCAGTGAAGAAAGGCATTTACTTTAAACAAAAAATAAATTATAAAAAAAAATGAGAATAATGTTTAATAATGCACTATATCTGAGTTAGGGGTAGGTGTATGAAGGGCTTTTCTGTCTCATAAAGCGGCATCCATTTATTTAATTCAATTCAAGTTTATTTGTGAAGCGTTTTTTACAATGCCAATTGTTGCAAAGCAGCTTTACAGGAAATTAATTTTCTACAATATGGTTATATATTGTAGAATTTTTTTTATATTTAACTCACGGCAAAATTAGGTAATTCTATATTGTCTGAGGGTTGGTATGCTTCTGAGGTTCTCTGAGAGCGTTGATAGAGTTTATTAATTTTAATTAATATAATTATTTTTGTTAATATTGCATCTTGTTACTGTACAACTATACTGAAGTGCAAAATAGGATCTGCCGGCGTTTATCAGTACAATTAGTATTAAACTGCTATTTATACTATTTACTGCTACATTTGCATAGTTGTAAATAGAATATGTTGCTATATGTTGAAGATATTTTGAAGAAAGTTGTAACCGGGCTGTTCCATTGTACTTTTTTTTTCACCTGCTATCATTGTCAGCGGTGTCCAAAAACATTCTGGTTACAAACTTTCTTCAAAATATCATCCTTTGTGTTTGGCGGAACAAAGAAATTCATACAGGTTTGGATCCACTGGAGGGTGAGTAAATGATGACAGAATTTTCATTTTTGGGGGGAACTTTTCCTTTAAATAGACCATTACCTCTGATATAAATAACTTGGCTTATCACATCCTCAGTAGTGGCCAAGAAGGGGAGCGGAAGCGTTTCCATTGTGCTGTGGCTTGATTGTTGTTGGGGTTTTTTTTTTTTTTTTTTAAAGGTTATTTATTTATTTTTGGGCTTGTTCAAGTTCACAGAGAACTAGACGTCAGAAAACACTATGTGCTTGTGTTTCATTATTTTACAAAAGCGCAAATATTTGTTGTTATTGTGAGTGCACACAAATGAAAATAGACTTCTTACAGATTCAAAAGATGTGTTTTTCTTATCTGCATGACCAACAATGACAGGGTTTTTTTAAACTGAAATGCAAATGATTGCATCGGCACCTCCAAGTTAACTGTCATGCAGTGAGCGCACTACTATTGAGCTTCCACACTCTGCGCAAACACTTGAATAGCACACATTTTTTGGGGTTAATGTCAAGCAAGCAGTCATGCAATGATTCTACTGCTTACATGTTTCAGGTGTTAAGCCACATTTAAGGTCGATGAACAAAACAGACGTTTGCATGCCCTGACTGATGTGCGATGTGCTGTAAATACCACACAGACCAGCTGTTAATCTGTTTTTCACAGACTACGTGACTTCAACACTTTTTCAATTTTTCCTGCGACAAATACAATTTTGATTTGACAAAGCCACTTCCCATCAACTAACTGACTATTGACAACTGACTATTAGGAGGCAGCTTATTACATGTAAGAATTTGACCCGAAATGATGCACGCATCTAATTAACTTCAGCTTTGATAAGACACTGTTGTCAATCAAATAAATTGTATATCAGTAAAATCCATTTTGCACTTCAGAAGTTGCATCGAAGCTGCGTCTGAAGATGCATTTACACAAATGGTTTAATGGAGCTAGAGGTGGATTGAATGCATTTACAATTGCATAAATAAATTAGAAATAATTGAAATGATTTGATCCTTTATTAAACTGTTTTATTATATCGATGTGACATTTGCAAACATGTTGATTTCTGGGGAATAAAGCATCCGAAATAAGACAAAAGTTGAAATATGGCCCTTTATATATCCCTTTATAGTTGGGGGGATTTTAAGTAGATGTTAAATGCAACAAAAAATTGATTATAGTGACCAAAACGTTCATGTATGATCACAGTATTGTTTAAATGTGCTGGAAGTGTTCAACAAACTGATACACACGCTAAAATTATTTCACCAGTTTTATGTCAAACAGTGGAAGTGACATACTTGATGTCTTGTTAAAATGCTAATTGCGACATTATCTTCAACAACGTATAGCACATACCCTATTTCCAGTGCTTGTTTTACTTGTGCGTTTCATTCACAGCATTGAAAGTCCTTGACAGCACTCTTTTTTTTTTTTTTGCACTCCTCGGTCTGCCATTGATTTTTAGACCCAGCTAATCTATTCCAATTTCTTTCGCGATTGACCCAGCTTGTCGAAGGCCTGGGCAAACAAAAGGACATCTCTGTGTGAGCAGCCAATATCCGTTCTCACCTCCTATCATTCACTCCATCTGCCACACCTCAAGCATTGTAGGTGATAAAGGCTATCTGATCTCTCTCCGGAGAGCGAGCCACTCGATTTGATTAGCAACATACAGTTTAGCCCCCTTTTGCCCTGCAACCTCTGCAGCGGTTCGGTCAACATAATGAAATGTCATTAGTTTGCTGTGGATGCCACTAATGAATTGGCTCCTAATCCATAGATGCGATTAAGTGTGATCTTCACCAGCGCTTCCCCTGCTGAAAACATGATGTTAAAGCTAACAGATGCTTGTGCCCTTAGAAAGCTTCAGGAAGGAAGATGAATCATTTAAAGCAAAGAAAAGCCAGTTTTTCTAGTTTGCCAGAAGTTGTAGCAACCTTTTACAGGCAGACATAATCTGCTTTCCAGTTTGTTGACTGTTGAAAACCTGAGGCAGCTGCCGCGCTGTCAATCAGTGTGTACGAACGTGCCTTCAAAGCACCATAATGTTGCGTTTAATAGGCCTGGGCGAAATAGAAGAAGAATGTGAGAGATGATTAAATGATGTGAAATGTGATGTGATGGTGTTAACCCTTTTAAGACCCTGCAGTCTCTTAGAAACGTTAGATTTGAGTAGGGGTGGGCTATATAACCAAAATCTTCTCTTACGGTTGAAGCAATTTTCTACCTCGATAATGATATGTATCACAATATAGCAATTTGTATCTAAAAAAAATAAAGCATAAATAAAAATTCTAACACAAAGAAACCTTCATATAATGCAATTTTATTTAAACTGAATTGCAGTAATACTTTAAGTAAAAAAAATAAATAAATAAATCAACCATACTGTTTACTGTAATTTTATGGTTTTTTTTTTTTTCAGAACAACAGGTACTAACATTGTGCCAGACAGTATACCAGTTTCCATGGGACATTCTAAAACGCTTAACGTGGCTTAAAGCACCTAAAAAACGATGAGGGAAACACGCATTAAAACCATAACGTGAAGTGTTTTAGAATGTCATGTGTCCACCGCTTGCTAAAACAGTGCTCTTGCATTCCTTGCAAATCACGTTTGTCTCATTCGTATCACTTTTCCTATACCCAAACCAATTCCACACTGCAGACGATGCACCTTTTTTCTTTACTATCTCCTCGTTGTTGGTTTCGTCACATGTAAGCGAACTCACTGCTGCTGCACCGAGAGATGCGCGCGCCCTGGGAAAACAAGAGCTCGCGTGCGGCACTACCAGAGAAGTTTGTCCAAGAAGTCGCTAGATTTGTGGCTAGTCACTTTTTTAGAAAAATGTCACCAAAGGGGATCTGAAAAGTCAGTAAACTTAGCGACAAAGTCGATAAGTTGGCGACACTGCTTCTTCCATTGTCGAAGATAATGTGTATTGCAGGGTTATGTAACTTGCAACGCCACATGATCTCAACCGCGATAGACCAAAATCTCTATCGTTTGACACATTTCTACTGGTTAATCTTGTCTACCGGTATACTGCCCTAATATACACTAAGTATACACTAATGATTGGATGTTTTATCATGACCACTTCAGAATGTCCGAAATTAATTTAGTGAAACTCTTATGGAAATATTATCATATTTTGTAATTATCATTTAAATCAGTCTCATTTGTGTTATTCTCAGGAAAATATTATATGGTTTTAAATTAAAATATGACTTTAAGAAACAGGAAGTTGTTTTCATACACGTCCTCATATGATGACTCCGGGACTGAAAGCATGTTTACTATACATTTTGGGAGACGATAAATGACTGTGGAAAGAAATTATATTTCGGTGTTCTATGACATATTATATATTATTATGCAAATCTTGTCAGTTATTACTCCCATTATTACATTTATTTTTTTCGTTACATGCTGCCCCAAAAACACCTTAGTATGCAAATCAAATTTAGTTTATAGATACATTGTATACAATAAATGGATTAAATAAAAATGGATTAAATAAAATTATGGCCACTTTACACACATTTTGCATAAAGGGAAAATCATTCTGAAATCATTCTGTTTTGACAGTTGAGAATAATTTTTATACAAAGTTTGGTAGAGAAAAAAAAAAATCTTAAACTGTAAAATGTATTGGTGATTTAAAAAATGAATTGTTTTGGCCTATATGCATGTTCATTCTTGTCTCTCTTTTTTTTTTTTTTTTCATTCTTAAAAAAATGAGAAAAGAAAACAATGTATATTATTTTTAACGATCTAAACAATATAAAGACATCCGAGAAAAATAAATCCTAAAAACCCTTAAGGAGTTAAAAGTCAAATCAGTTTAAGTTATACGTAAATTCACAGTTAAGCGAAAGTAAAAGGAAATATAAATTGTTCACAGTAAGATCAATAACATTAAGGAAATAGGTTGTTTGCAATCACGTGGTTTTGATGACGCATGAAAACGCAGCTGCAGGGCAGGCAGTGATTTTTCTCCATAGGAATCAGTAGCAGAAACTCAGGATTCC
This sequence comes from Enteromius trimaculatus, assembly GCA_032361065.1. NCBI lineage: Eukaryota > Metazoa > Chordata > Actinopteri > Cypriniformes > Cyprinidae > Enteromius > Enteromius trimaculatus. The sequence goes on from JAUMHP010000041.1 coordinate 3,634,273, forward strand.
TGTGTTTTGTGTTGTTTATGGATGTTCAAATCAGTCAAACCGAGAAAACGCAAGGGGCTGTTGTTGTGTAGGAAAATGTGTTGTTCATAAAGATGTAAGAAAAATGTAAGAAATTGACTGAAAAATGCAGAAAAAGTGGCTTGTAAGCTGACGTCTGTGGTTGGGAGGAGGCGTGTGCAATAGGTTAATATAAGAGATAATAATAATAAAATATTAATAAAGAAATATATTAAGATACAGGGTAACACAGTCATACTTCTTCACTGATTATAGAGGATTGCGAACGAGTGACAGCTTTTTAGTGATTACATGGAAGCGCTATGCTCGCTTTCTATACTATAATCAATTCAGAATAAATGTTTTATGTGCTGTTAACAGGACCCATGGCCACAAACCCTGTATGCAGCAAAAGTTTCAGGAGTAACATGAAACGCTGTATAAATACAGCGCTCTCTTTTGAAATACCTTGTTTGCGGAGTCATTTTAGCCTGTATCCAGTGCCTTAATAGCAGGCAAGTATTTTAATTTAGTTTAAAATAGCTCCACTTCATAATATAATGATAATAATAATTAATACTTTCTTATTTACATCGTGTCTTTGTGCGGCGATTAGCATTTAGTGTATTCTGACTGTCTCACGCTGAAAACTTAAAGAGTCGGCAGCACTGGATTATCTATCTGTATTATTATCGTAATATATTATTACATCTTATATGACTAATTTTTACAGATAACTATTATTCGACTCTGCTTCTCCCGGCCCCGGACACCAGTTTAGAAGTCACTTTGTCCTGTGTTTTCTAGTCAATTTCTTGATTTTTCACTCTTTATGAGCAACACGTTTTCCTACACAATAACAAGCTCCTTGGCGTTTTCACGGTTTGACCAATTTGAACGTTCATAAACGATGCAAAACACAGGAAGTTTGCACTTCTGCTACTGATTCCTATGGAGAAAAATCTCTTCCTGCCCTCCAGCTGCATTTCGTGCCACAGCAATGACGTCATGTGCAAACAACCTATTGAGGGGGGTGTACACAACAAGAGTTTATGTGTTTTGGAGGTTAATTTAAAGCATTTTGGGGGCCGGAAAGTGCAGACTTTTTGAAAGCTGGTTTTGAAGTGAACATGATGACGTTGCTATGTACATTGTTGTTGCGTAAACGCATGAATTTCTATTTTAAAGGAACCTGTGAAACTGCTGAATCCACACAGGAACCTGATACAAATTGTCGAAGCTAATTTTGCATCTGTACTTGGCATTCATATATTTATTATTACTATAATTTACTATATTAAATGTATTAGATTTCTTCAACGGTTGAACCACACACAGGATTTTAGGGTATAGTAGGCCTAATTTAATCTGCATTCAGAGATTGAAGGCAACTTGATAGACAGGTTTCTAAACCAACGTTACCTTCAGACAGGCTTTATTGGCTTTCTTCCTCTGCATTCTGCTGGCGAAGGTCTCCTGTAGCGGATATATGTTGGAAAGCTGAATTTAGATTCTGTCTTATGTCTGTTTTCCGTTTGCCCTGCAGGATGGATCTGGAGTTACTCAAGTTTAGGTTTTTGCGGTCTGTGTATTTTTAGGTTTGGGTGAAGGAAAAAAAAAAAAGAAAACCGAATGGACCGATTTGTTATGTTAGGAGTTGATGGGAGTCCTGCTCTAAAGTGAGGGAAAAATCAAAAAGAGATCGCCTTTGGAGACAAGCAAGACAGTGAGAGGATTACAGAATCAGCAGGTGGCAAGAATTCAGATGTCCCTTCCTCTTGATGCTTTTTTTTTTTTTTACCGCCATTTATAGCCGTAAAGGTCAGAAACACAGTTTGTTCCCCTTAGCCTGGTATTGTGTCAGAATGTTGTGAAATATGTGTCCTCTGGAAAAAAGCTGCTGTGCTTGACTTTGTGCTTGCATTACTCGTGCCTCCTTCCTTCCATTGAGAACGCAGGCCCATCTGCTCGGCGAGGCTGAGAATAGCACAGGCAGAGCCCTGAGGGTCACGTCCATCACGGCATTAATCTTGCACACAGCCCAGTGTGCGCGGTGTGCGCCTCCTCTCCCTTCACCTGACAATGAGGTTATTATGAGGTTGCCATGCCCGAAGCACCTTTCTAAACAGTCCCAGAGCTGACAGGAGGCAACTGCTGTTTGTGTGTAAGGCTTTCACAAACAAGACTGAGCACAGCAAGGTTGTTATCAAGGACATACCTATTATTTAGTGCTTGTAAACTGGTGAACTCTCCTCTCGTTGAAGAAAATGGTCCAGATAGCACTTGTAGTACTCTTAAAAAGCGTGTTTGAAGCGATTCCCGGACTGAGTTTTAATCTAAGTTCTCTCAGGTTTTTGAAGTGTAATGTCTTGTATAAAATGTAATGTCATAAAAAGTTATAATAACTGTTTTATATCTTAAATAGTGCAAAAATGTCTCTTTTATAAAATACAGACATCGTAAATTTGGCGGAATGGAGACAGAAGGTGATTAAGGTACCTTAAGGATTTAAAGGGATAGTGCACCCAAAAATGAAAGTTCTGTCAATATTTGCTCACCCTCATGTTGTTCCAAACCTGTATGAATTGTTGAACACAAAATAATATATTTTGAAGAATGTTGGTTGCCAAATGGTTTCTGATTCCCACTTACTGTTACTTTTGGTTACCCACATTTAAATTATTTGTTCAGTGTTTTGTTTTATGTTTAACCGAATTCAGGTTTGGAAAAACTTGTATGGTTAAGTATCCCTGTATGGAAAGCCTTAGCAGAATATGGAGCAAATTTCAATATGTAGAATATGTAACATTTTTGGGGGAAACAAAAAACAGTAGCTGTAATACAGTTATAACTATGTGAAATATTACTACTATTTAAAACACCTGATTAAAATATACAAAAATATTCCTTTGTTGGCAAAGCTGAATGTATTTATTTATTTGTTTTTTGACGTGCCTTTAGCAATCATTCTAACATGCTCATTCGGTGCTCACTTTGAAAACAGATTAATATTATTCATTTGTGGGAAGCATGACACATTTTTTAAAGTTTCTTTGATGAATGGAAAGTTCAAAAGAACAGCATTTATTTGAAATGGAAATCATTTGTAACATCAATTTCTTTATTGTCACCTTTTAATGAACAATTTAATGAAATATTTGCAATTTAAATAACGAAAAGAGCACCCGATATTGCGATTTTAATTGAACCGTGCAAATATGAATCAGGACACCAAACAAAAATGTAAATGTGTTAATGGCATTAAACATAAATCCGTGCTAAAAATCCCCGTTGACATCTCTTTTGAAAAATCCAGTCTTGATTGTAACTTGTGTGAGTCTCAGAAGTGGTCTTGATTTTGCTGACAGCTCCATTCCTTCTGTATCCTGCCTTTTCTTCCTCTGTAGCTGCAGCTGACAGGTACGTTGCATTGCTGTGAATTTGCCGTTTGTTCATGCTAGTGTGCATTGTGCTAAGTAACGAAGTCCATGGGCAAGACATTGGAGGATTTAAAAGCAGTAATATGCTGCCTTTTTAAATGTTTTGTTAAAGGGCATTTATTCTTCTGTAATTGTCCTACTTGAGCTATTAGTGGTTTTATGACACTAGTCTTACGTTAATATGTATTATGATTGCGTCTTGTTTAGTAGAGTTTGGGGAAAAAAAAACTGCAGGCTGATTTTAAACCACCATTAACCACATGAGCATCAGTAAGCTGTATTACGGCTCCAACATACCCATATTTTCAAAATAGCACCGCTGTATTCTTTTACAGTTTGTCATTTAGAGCACAGCCATCTGTGCAGAGTTGATATTTCCTCCTCACACTTCAGCAGCAGTTTGACAGACTCTATAATTGCAGAGAATGTGAGCAAACTGTAGACTTGGGAGCCTCGCCACTCAAATGGAAGTTGGCATTCTTTATTTTTCAAGCAGATGTGTTTGTATTTAAAGAAACTTCAGTGCAAATATTACAAGAGCAGTTCCTCTGGAGCTACTAAGTCTCTGGCCGATTGGCAATCCCACAAATATCTTGTTTCTGGAATTGGCCCTGTCAAGGTTGGAACCAGGCTTTGGGTTTTTAGGGCCAGATCTCATTAAACTGACACTACACTAACTAGGGTTGGATTGATACCAATGTTTCAGCATTGGCACAATGCCAGACCTTATGTGTTGATACTGAACTGGTACCTTAACATGGTACATTTTAAATTATTTTATGATAATTTTTTACTTTTTATTTATCATTTATTTTGTTTTATTTAATTTTATGTTGGATTTATTTTTTTTATTTTTTTTTACATATTATATATTTCTCTTTTTTTATGTAAATTAATTTATTAACATTTATTTAATTTTATTTAAAAATGTTATTATATATTTATATGTTATCTTTAATGCTTAACAGACCTAATCCATTGGCAGTTTAGATTTGAAGGGTATTTGTAAGATGCACCTGGCTGTCTGTCATTATGTGGTGTTGATGGTGCTTTTATTAAAACATACCTTTCACCTGCCTCTAACCACCTATTTTGTGCGTCACACAGCCGTTTGGCCATTGTTGGCATTGATTAAAGGGTCGAGTGCAAACAAGTATTCTTGATGGGCTAGAATTTCTAGTGGCTTGGAAAAACAAATAACTAACCATTCTGTGACGGTTCTGTCTGCTCGCTCTTGCACGTGTTGCTTGTGTTTGTCACAGATTCCATGCATTACCAGTCTGACAACACTCTGTCTGATTTTATTTCTTCTGAAAGCTGAGACTTCTGAGACTAGCTGACAATTGTTGACCGCCAATCACCTCTGATTTAATTTGCTCTTGAATGTGTTTGTAGCTTTTTCATATTGGTGATTTGAAGTGGTTTACGGTGTTTGATGATTCACATGCAGTGTTTGAATTGAGCATCTTTTGGTAACGAGCACTTCACCATTGCATAGAATTGAATAAATACACGTTTGAAGGTTATGTGCATTGTCATCTTTCAGAGTCCTTGAAAAAAGACTGACCTTTGTGGGTAAGGATGTCGAGTTAAGTGTTAGTTGGAGTTTCAATTATAGCAAGAATAGCACTTTAAGTTAGAAAAAAAAAAAGTCTTTCTTCCGGACCGTGTTGAGTGGCCAACTGCAGCCCAACAGGTTTATAGTGCGAGGCACTGTTTTGTTTCACTCAATTTCTTGGACTGTTTTATGTTTTTGTTTACATTTATTATAGTGTATAACTGTGTATGGATTTCGTTATCCTTCACGTTAGGTAATGATGCAAATCCTTGGAAATGTACAGGGTATTGACACAGTGATGCTTGACAAAGTAATACGAAGTGTAAGCAGAAAATGTTTAGTACAAGTAAAATAAGGCGAGCTGGCTGAGCATGTTTCTCTCACAACATGAGGCTGTTAAGTTTACTAAAGGAGAAAGAGACTTTTAGACATTAGGAATGCATGCTGGATTTGAAAAATGTAATTTTTTTTAATTTGCAAAATGCTAAAGATTATTATAGAATACAAATTTAGTACATTTTAATCAGTACATTTAAAAATAAAATAAATAAAGAAAAATAAAAAGAGTGGAGTAAAGGTGCAGATTTCCCTATAATGTTTTTCTATAATATTTTTTTCTTTTTGTTTTCTTTTCCTTTTCCTTTTTTGGGTTCAGGGATTTGGGATTTTTTTATTTTTATTTTTTGGTCATCTATTATTTATAAAGTTCAACAGAATGTAGGGGCAAACACTTTCTGCACAGTGAAGCTTTTTTTCCAAGAACAAATCCTCACTCTCGCACAGGACGTGGCCTTCCACAGACATTTGACACTTTCTGAGAATGAAACTTTGTTATGACGTGTTTCCGGAGGTAAAAAATAAATTCTAAAGACTCAATGTTCAGAGTGCTGATGATACA
>JAUMHP010000041.1:3707476-3718724 GCA_032361065.1 Enteromius trimaculatus
AATGAGCGTCAATGGGTACCGGCTGTGCTGACACTCAGCGTGCTCTTCCCGAAACTATGTTAAAACATCCCTTAAATTTTACAGTAGTAAAACATATATTGTAGTATACTGTAAAATGTTTCTGTATCGTTACTCCAGTCTTCAGTGACACATGATGTCGATTTGAACATTTTTACATCATTATAAATGTTAAAACAGGTGTGCTATTTTTTTCCCTCCCTGAATTCTCAGATGAATAGAAAGTTCTTTCCTGTCACTTTTGATAACTGGTGGGGCACCTAATCTTAACTACTAGAGCAAATCATCACAAAACATATTTGAAATTCCAGTTTGGTGACTGGCTATTCACAAAAGTGTTCTTTCTCTACTCTGAAAATCATTAAATTCACCAGCTTGCTTGGTGTCAGTGAAGGCCAGCATTCTTCTCAAGGCTTCTGCTATTCACACACAAGCAGGTCCACAATAGGCTGGCTGGGGCAAAAGCCAGACTCATCGTGTCTTTGGGTGTCTATCAGTGTTCAGGATGTGCCACAGCTGAATAAACATGAGTGAACAGAGTCAATAGAAAAGCAATTGAAAACCGTCCGAAGTAGAATAAACAAGCGTAATGAAAGCTCTCCATTGAAAGGACAGTTATCGCTTAGCTGATGTATTAGTGTGAGAGCTGGCAAAAGCATAATGGAAATGCATAAAAGAAGTGAGAGGAGGCGCTGATGATATCTGAGCTAATTAATCTGAATCCTTACTCGGACAAAACCCAAGACGTGTTGATGTGTGAAGTACGCCAACCGCGCTAACTCATGCAAAGGCCATTTTAGGATCGTAAGAGAAGCATTAAAACCTGTTAAGACTTGTCAGAACTTATAAGCTGCTGCACTAACAGCTACCTTAAGACTACAGACGTTAAGGAATATACGGCTTCATGCTGCAAAACCAATAGTAAGGCCAAAACTACATGTGGAATTTCACAACACCTTAGGTATGCATGATAAAGAGCATTCTGCATGTGTAGGCTGCTCCTAAAAAAGATGGATGGGACCAATTAAGTCTCATGCCTCACGTTACAGAAGTAAGTAATTGGTATACTCAGGAAGACTACAAAACAGGTTGTGTGAAGCGGAGCTTCCTGTGCACCAGATTTTCGGCTGAACGCCAGTTTTCACACCTGTACAGGATGTGTGTTCAGTTGCTTTTCTGTCCACCAGTATGTTCCATTTAGGTATTGATTTGCATGCTTTAGGTGAAAATCTGTATTGTTAAGGTACTAAAAAAAGAACAGTTTAGGAGTAAATAAAGTACAAAGTTTCACCTTTTGAAAGGTACTGTCCGAGTAACAGCTAAATTTAGACACCACAACACTATAATGTACAGTATTATAAAGGAATTTTATTTGTATGATTTTTTTAAGTGAAATTTATACATCATCTGAATAAATACCAAACTTTCCATTGATGTATGGTTTATTAGAATATGATAATATTTGACTTAGATACAACTGTTTTAAGATATATATATATATACTTGCCTAAATGATTATTAGGAAAACCTCTCATTAATGCAATTATCTAATCAACCAATCACATGGCAATTGCTTCAATGCATTTAGGGCTGTGGTCCTGGTCAAGACAATCTCCTTAAATGCAAACTGAATGTCAGAATGGGAAAGAAAGGTGATTTAAGCAATTTTGAGCATGGCATGGTTGTTGGTGCCAGACGGGCCAGTTTGAGTATTTCACAATCTGCTCAGTTACTGGTATTTTCACGCACAACCTTTGCTAATGTGACCACATCTTAGTCTCCTGTGATATTCAGTTTTCCACATTAATATCAAACACACAATCTTCTACCACTCCTGAGGCAGGTGCTGCGTCGGGGAATCTGTGGAAAAGTCTAGGTGCTGGTCTTACAGCTTATCAGTGCCTCAAGGGAACAAAATGCTTCTTGTTTCTGCCTCATGTTTGGCTCTTGACAGACTGGCATGCGTGTTTTCCTCGGCTACTGACAGGGCAGGTCTGTTTGAAAACATTTTTAGGTGTTCTAAATTAAACATTGTTTACATGTTGGTGCATCCATCTGTGCACCGGGGAAGGATTTCATAAAGTGTCTATAAATATAACATTTGGTGGAAAAGTATTATTTGTGGAACACATTTTGTGTTTGTGCCCTGCGCATTCGGTACTGCGGAAGAAAATGACTACCATCAATTTAGATGTGTTTAAATAAGAGATTTATGATGCAAGATGTGCACTCTGCTTGATGAAAATTTAAACACACATCCAGTGAATGTGGAAAATATGGAATTAGGTGATCAGTGTGCAATGTTTTACATTTGGGATGGGAAGAAATTCATTTGGATATGAACTCGTAGGGGGTAAAAATAAAATAATTCTCAAATACTGGAACAAAATTGTTTAAAAAAATGCATTTTTATCTTTGACCTTCAAGTTCTTGTATTTTCACCGAGTAACTAAATAAATAAAAATGTAGGTATGTGTGCGTGTGTTTTAGGGGGAGGGGGGAGATAACACAACCTCCTTAATATTTATTTACTTTAAAAATCATTAAAAATTAATAGTTTCAACACCTGATAAGTGATGCCTTTTTATAAATAAAATAGAGTTCACAGCACAAAGATGTTTCTGTCCTGCACTGATTCAGCCATAAACATTTACTGTTTCCTTTTCAAGAACACTGATTTATAAATTTAATATATGCACAGACACAGACTTTGAAAGCATATGTAAATATTTGCACAAAAAGATGGTCACTTGCCGGAGGTTCAGTATGATGTGTACTCAGACAACATAAATTATGATAAATAATGCTGCATTGTTCTAAACTTACCATTCTGCCACATGTTAACATGTAGGGCGCATTGTAGTTGCATGCAGCCAGACCTTTCATAACAGCACCACTGCAGCTCATTTTAACATTTGCAGCCAATCAGATTAGAGCTTACTAGCACTTTCCAACTACTAGTGCTGTTGTCATGCATGGTACATTAACAGACTATGGGTGGTCTGTGGAAGAGAACTGAGGCCACTAAAGGAAAAAAAAGTGACCCAGTTTACCTGACTTCACTCTAGTTTTGTTTATTTTTAAAAGTAACCGCATCCTAAAACTGACTTGCAAAGTTTCATCACAAAATGAGGTGCGATTGGTAAAGTTTGTATGTTGAGAAAATGAGAGGGAATGTGCAGAAACAGCCTCTTTCTATCCTCCCATGTCCAGCATGCAATTCACCCAGGCCCCGCCGCCGGTATTGAACGAGATTGCTCAGCACTCCACTGTTCTTTAGCTGACTCAAGGCTAACGGTGATGGACAAACCCTGAGAGACTGGGGCCAAATGCACACAAATATAACTGTGGAGTGAATGAAAATTGCATTGATTGCTTTTCAGTGCAATGTCAGTGTTGCTTTTGTTGACTGTCGGATCAATTCCATTTGCGACCGTGCTTGTCATTCAGGACACATCCTTTGTCTTTGTGCATATACTGTGTGCATTTATAATTTACAAGCTTTCTCATCCAGGAAAATGAATGAAAAATATTGATAATACCTTGTACTTCTAGCTTTCTCTAGTGAGAATGTCCTTCCCCTTTTTTAATAAATTCCATCTGCCTCCAGCTAACAAATCATGGTGTCTTCAGCTGCCCCTATTTTAAATATGTGCTTAAATTTATTCATTTAAAAGGTCTTCATTGGTTTAATCCATTATAAAGGCTGTGTTCAGTTATTGAACAAAACGAAATATATATAAAAAAAAATCCTTCTGTGAAAAATGTAATTATGTACTTAAATGGAAAATGTATAGTATATGCTTAATTAACTGAAATTAAACTAAAATGTAGAAATTCGCTGATGCAGCCATGTTATTTTAACTTCCTTAATTTGAGCTGTTTTGTCAAACCATTTTATGCGGGATTCAAACCGGTGCTTTTCACCACCTACTGTAGGTCCAACGGCGCATCACGTGAGCTACCGAGTAAACCAACTGAACTAGACAACTCATATAAAGCTGTTTATGTGACAACAACGTATCAGTTTTCAAATCATGCAGGCTGTTAAAAATGTTTTGAAGTCGTAACATACCATTCTGCAACTAACTGTGTGAAAATTAGCCTTTATTAATCCAAAATTTACATGTAAATCATTTTTTTTAAACTGGAAGCTGCAGCGATTCATATGTATAGGTAAGCTTTTTTAGTTTTGCAGAAATGTATAAAGAGGCACGTGTTTGCAATGAGCCTAGTGCATTTAAATATTTGTAAAGATGAAATTGCATCTTTTTCACACAGATATTGTTTCAAATGGATATTTGCCAACAGAGTGGTTGAAGGAACACACCATGGGCTCAATAAAGATTAATATAACTAGTTGATTGACACCAAACCTAATTAAAAAATTCAGCAAATTTTCAACTTTACACTGAAATAATTTATTAAATATAAATGAGCAGGTTTGTGTTGGCTCTGTGCTAATGCACTCAGCTAATTTTCTTGGAGGAGTCTTATTTAGTTTTACTGCAAAAAACTAAGCAAGAAATCACTGACATACATTACTCCAATTAAAATATCCAGAATGATTTAAACAGTGATTTTTGCCATTTTAGCTGCACTGCAGAATTTTTTACTGTTATTTTTTTTTTTATTTTTATCATCAAAGCTGCTGTAATGAATTGCACAATTATACACACAATCGAGTGTGTGAGCAGACAAACAGAAATCACACCAAATGCTCCTGCATATGTTCTGCTTTAAATTCATATCTGGATTTGCTTTTCTCATCAGCACTGAGGTGAATTATTAAGGTAAACTACTTTATACTTTGCACTTGTTTTGTTAAGCAATCAATGGTGAATTCACTGACGCTTCCAATAAATGTTGAAACTAATTTCTTTTTAAATGATATTACAAGCTGTTTTTCTCAAGTACTCTAAGATGAATATGAATTGAGCATGCTGAAAGTAGTTATCGTAGACTGACTTAGTGCTGAGAAGACGGCATGATCAAATACGTGTGTTTTCAGCTTATTGCTCTCATTACTAAACCTCTCTCATCTGAACCACTGCACATAACTATTCATGAAAATACTGCAGGTATGAAAATTATATCCTGAGTAACATATTCTGAGTTGCAAGAATATGCTGTTATTCATATAGTAAATTATTTAAAACGAAGCCACATTGCTACTTTGGTCCACGGCTGATCTAGTGTCTAAAGACAACGCACAGACTTCAAGATTAAGGATTATACAAGATGCACAATGTGAAGCACTGTGTAGTCTTGGGAAATTAAGTCTTAAGAACAGAAACTGAACTCAGGCATAGACTCGGAGGCTCAATAGGGCACACTAATTTCATTTTCCCTCAAATTGTCCTTCACCACTCCATCAGGCCCTCAAAGCTGTTTAAAACTTTAAAACTCTTAGAGGAAAATGCACTTGAGATAATACATCTTGTTCGTGTAGGCTACGGTAATATTCAGTACTTATCATTTTGCTAACATTTACACTGAACACGTTTTTTGTTTCGTTTCTAAATGCAAAATATATGGACAATATGCACAACTTTATCAAGATCTTCTCTCAGCAGATTGCATTACGCTGTCAAACGGTTCAAAAAGGAATAAGACACAGTATCATTAAAAAGTAGCGCTGTGTTCTAATCCTAATCCGCTCAATAGTAATCAGTGAGGTGGAGCATGTTGGAGCTAAGGAGCTTGTCTTGAAGAAGAAGAGCACAAGAATTAAATTCAAAGAACAGATTAGATTAGGACGTTATTTGAAGTCATCTCTAGTTTTGAATATAAATAGTTATCTTTGGACAAGCAAGTATTTTTGTTTATTGTAAACGCAAATGAAAAATATATTTGATCAGATTAAAGATTTTCTCACTTAAACCCATGTGAATATTTTTATGTCTAAAACCACAAAAATGTCTATTCCATGCATCCATCCATCCAATAAATAACTAGGGGTGGGCAAAATGCCCAAAATCCTAAATCACAATATGAGTGTTTTTGTTTCATAATGACGATGTATCTTAATATATTTATTTTTGCTTAAAAAAAAGGTTTTTGCATTGATATAATTCTAATAAATTGGAATTCTTGTAAAAAGGTATTAAATCAAATGTACATATAGCATTACGCTTCTATCACTTTAAGACTTAAAGGATAAAATACCTTTGTACTGTAAAGTATTGAATGTGTACTTGAATGTGTATGTGTTTTAAAACATACCATGGGGATGATTAGCAGCACAATTAAAATGTATGAGCTCATGATATTTTATGATTATGTTTTTGCAGCAAAAGTCCATCATGAATCTTCATTGTTAGGATTTGATGAAATGCACACGGGTGCACTTGTGTTTTAACACATAAGTGTTTAATGAGTGACTAGCTGTCACATTCTAGTTTGCTTTGGGGTCTAAAAAAGAGACAGCATTATGTAATGTATTGATATGAGTGAAAAAAGACGCCATTGCATTTTCTTTGTATTTTGCAGCTTAATTCTACGTTTTCCTAAAGTTGAGTTTCATTACTTGACTTATGTTCCCCTTTTTATTACTGCAAAGCTGCTATGACCCAATATTTACTGTATAAAGCGCTGTAGAAATAAAGCTAATTTGACTAGACTTGAAAGCGAATGAAATTATCTCTCTATTTTAACAGATGCATGTTGTAAACGGTTTAGGATTGATGTTTTAAGAGTTAATCAATCTGTTGATCATTAATTTATACTTGGAGAACCAAAGATAGAGAATAAATGTGTCAAGAAGTAAAATATAATAAATGTTCTTTCAAGCATCAGACTTTTCTCTTTTTAGTTTTAATTGGAGCCTTATCTTATGAGTTTAACCCCCAGTTTCTCAGACAAGGCTAAAGCTAGTCCCAGATTAAATTGCATGTTTGAGCTGTCTCAGATGAGAATATCTTGCTCTGACATATCTTAAAACATGTCAGTGTCATTGTTCTCTGTTAAGATGCAATATTTTCTTATAAGGCAATTTTGTAAAAGTTGCTTAAATATCTTAATTAACCTAATGCCTAGTCCTGGCTTAAGGTAAGTCCTGTTTGTGAAACCCGGGCCTATATGTGCTTTCCTAATGTGTGTGGAAGTTACCGCAAGTCCTGTTACATTTTTTTTTTTTTTAAATAGGTTTTTCAACATTCTAAAGTAAACTTTTAAATGAAATGTTATGCATGCTCCTTTAGAACAACCTCGTTACAAATAAAAGAGTAAGTAAATAACGAAGTGACCAAATCCAATTACAAAGAAAACAAAGCACTATATATTTTTTCTAAGCATTTCTAACTGTAATGAGCCTCTAAATCGAGTATTTATACGGAGGACTTTGAAGAACACTGTATAAGGTTTCTCTTGTATTCCATGTCTTCACTAAATATATCAGTATTTCAGACACAGCAAGTCAGAAAACATGATCCATCTTTTCTTTGCAGTTTGTAGCTCCATCTCACATTTCTTTCTGCTGCTGTATGAGACCAAGCAGCCCTATATAAACTGATGAGGGTATTGATCACTAAGCAACTATCCAGGAAACTGTGAGCAGAAAAAGAGGCACCACGCATATGACACTGCTTTTATGTCGTGCAATTCAATATTCAACCACTATAGTAAGAAATGCCACTGTTTATCAGTGACCGAACGCTCCGGTCATAACACATACCTTTACTATAACACATAAACTTTACTTCCAGCACCCAGGACTCCTGCCCCAACAAAATTCCCCTTTCCTTCATTTCAATTCATAATCTCTCTTTTCCTGTTCTTTTCACATCATTAAAAGGACAAATCTGTAATTATAACTTTCCAAACAGACAAAGAATGACACTCGCAAACATTCATGGGCTATGGATTTTGTCCATCAATAAAGATTTCCCTAAATGTTGAATGATATCTGTGTACCCAATGCACTCCCCTGCAATTTAGTCACAATTAATATTACTAAGGGTATAATTCACGTCTTCTGTGTATCTTTCCTGGAGATGACAGTACTTTCTGTTTACACCGACAAATACTAAAAGCAACATCTTGTTTCTTGTTGTTAACAATGCCAAGAGAGTGTGTTTAAGAGCAACGGAGGTTAAAAAGGGCTCTCAGCCAAGTTGTCTTCTTGAAGTCTTATCTGGGGACTTGAGTCCTACAGTAGCTTCAAAATGATACGGCAGAATTCTGTCTTTGGTTTTAGGCCAAAGCAGGGGAACAAAATGTGAACCGCAGTGATTGCTCCAGGGCATCCCAGTGTGACAGAGGAGAGAATACCGTTTTTATAACATAATTAATGTATAGATGCATGCTTTGAACCATTATGATTCATTCATCAACCTCAATTTCTAAAAGTCATCCCACAACAGACACAAAGAGAAACGGTCTCTTAAACAGTACTTGTGCTTTTGAATAATCGTATTCATTTCCATTCTCCACAGCAAGTTGAGACAACAAACCAGCCCACGTTTGGTCTTTCTTTAGTGCGTCGACTCTCGCAATGCTGTAATTAGTTCGAAATGGAGCCAGGAAGTCCATTTACAGCATATGGGAAATAATTGGTGGTGGTTATATTCCCTTGGGATCCTGCCTTTGATTATTCAGGGGGAAGATGAGCTCACTAAATGAAGTGCCAAGGAGCACAAGACTCAAATCACCTGGTTACTTCAGTATGGCACCTCTTATTCTTCTCCCTGACAGAAAAATCTATGGCTGGTCACCACAAAACGATGTAATTTACATCTCTTTTCAGCCCATGGAGCCCGATGCAGAGTCGCTATAATTGGCTTACTTTCCAAGTGTCATACATTGAGGTTGTGGAGAGAACATTGACTGGAGGGTTTATCTGACTTAGAGCTACATTGTTACCAAACCCTGAAAAATAGATGGTAATATATTTCATTAACTGTATCATATATAATACTGTTACTATGAGCAACACTGAGCTCTTTAAACACAATTTTAGATTTTTACTTATATAGGTTTGTACTGTACTATACACATCATATTTAAAGTCACAATTGGATGCTCAAAAGAACTCATAAAATGTACTATGTAATACAGACACGTAAAACTATATTTAAAAGGCTACAAAGAAACATGCACAAAAAGATTGTTTTGATAAAATAAAGAAAAATAAATAAATAAATAATGAAATAAAAATTAATGTTTTATTGTACTGCAAAATGTAATGTATTCCTGTGATGCAAAGCTGAATTTTCAGCATCATTACTACAGTCTTAAAATAACATTCACTTTTGATCAATTCAACAATTGCTCATTAAAGGTATCAGTTTCTTTAAATAAAATTGTTATTTTTGTTTTATTTATTTATTGTTATTACAATCCATATGCAATTTAATGAGGCTATGCACACTGCATCTTCAGATGACTGTGTCAACAAGCAGTTTTTTTTTTTTCATGGTCAAGGGCAGAAAAAACATTTTTCATTCATGCCTTTGTACATACTAATGATGCCATGATGATAGCTGTTGCTTTCCCAAGTGTCTTCGTGGTTTCAAGAGATAAACTAATGTATGATCGTAATTTATTATACAAAACAGCAAAAAACAGTGAGTCTTGGATAGCTGCAACCCCTCTGAAAAATAAAAATGTCTGTAATTTACTTTTGGAAAATTTAAATCACTGTAAGTTTTCTTTTATTATTTAATCTTAAAAGGTACAAAACATTCCAAAGAAAAAGGTGATTATAATTAGGAGGAAAATGTTGCAAATATAGCCATGAATAATCAATCTGAATGTCAAATTCAAATAAATGTATCATTATTATTAGTAGTAGTAGTATTTTTTTATTTTGTTTATTTACAGTGACATTTTATTATTTTGCCAAGTAAATAATATGAAGCTTCTATATTTCAATGAAATATAAAAATGTGTTCATTCATGCAATGAATGTATTTTTTCTGTTATAAGATTTTCTGTTATTGCTTTTACAGTTGGCTATTTTGAAGCCATTTGGAAATGATGGTTATTATGAATGCAAAACATCAAGGACGAACACGCTGGACTTATGCATCTACTGTAATAAGAACAGGACAAAAGGCCCCTGGTGTAACGATGAAATTAAACTCTACTGTAATGGCATAAAATTGCTGGTACAGAATCCCTGCTAATGCAAGGCAGCAGGAACATATCAACATCATCAAGATGTTCTGCTGACTCCCATGATGCCCAACTAAAGTGGCACTGCATTTAGTTCAGCATGAAAAAGTGTGAGTATGAATTACACTACTAAAGTAAGCATTCATGTGATGTTACATATAATCACTCTGCCATGATTCTAACACCCATTTTTAAATGCCACTGTGTTTTTTTTTTATGTACAGTATAATCACATCAGATCAAGTAGCGGAAAGATAGAAAATCAAAAAAAGCACTCAGAAACTCTATTGTAACTCTACTGTAAGTATTTTGACTGGAAAAATAAATAACAAAGTTTCTGATTTCATAATTAATGCATCAGAGATTAAAGAGCAGGGATAGAACGTCTCTACCATTTTATTTCAGAAATCCTTCCTTTCCTTAACGTCCTCAAATGGCTTTATGATGTCTCGAAATCATTTCATTTGGCTGCATAACCTTAATTCCTTCATATTTATATGCAAGATGTATTTTATTTATTGCTCCAACTGCTTCCCGCTACAGACTTAAGCATCAAGAACTAATTACCGTAAATTGTGCTCGTTAATGTAGCAGTGCATTAGTGTGACAATAATCTACCCCACTCGTCCCCGCTCTGACTGCTGTGTGCACAGTGGCCACAGCTAATGTGAGCTTTAAAATAGCACTATTCTCTGAAGTAATATGAGATCTTGCTCTCCTGGAAATATGAGACCATTTAATGAGAAATTTCTCTTTCCATGTAAATATTGCTGCACATCTCCAATGGCACTACTGTGGGCCTGATTACACAAACATTATACATGCAGTCAAATGTATAGAGAAAGTGCACTCCTTGAAGAGGACGACTGCATTCTTAGAATCTGACATGAATATACCAGTAATATTTAGGGATGGCAATCGAAAACTGGTTCTTGTTGAGAACCGGTTCCCAGTGTTTCAATTCCTTGGAATCATTTGCAAAATTTGCAAACGATTCCCTTAACGATTCCAGTGGGCACGAATGACGTCATCATGCACGTTGCATAGCTTACGCTCAGTCAATAGTGAGCATGGTGCCTAAGCGGAACAAACGCTCAAAAGTCTGATTGTATTT
>JAUMHP010000041.1:3760618-3772017 GCA_032361065.1 Enteromius trimaculatus
GAGCGTTCAGCATGTCTGCAATGCATCATTGAGTGATTTATAAACAAATAAAAGTACTTTAAAATCATTTCTACATATAACAGGAAGCCAGTAGGGACCTGAGGACTGGTATGCTCAGATTGTCTGGTTCTAGTCCGAATCCTGGCAGCAGCGTTCTGGACAAGCTGCAGCTGTCTAATGGTTTTCTTGGGAAGGCCAGACCTAATTTTTCTCCTTGTTTAACTGAAGGAAGTTCTGGCACATCCAACTGTTAATTTCATCAATGCATTGGAAGAGGGATTTAATGGGGCTGTAGTCATTTGGCGATAGGGCCTGGTAAATATGGGTATCATCAGCGTAGCTGTGATAGGCCGTATGGTTCTTCCTCATTATTTGACGCAGTGGGATCATATACAGGCTAAACAAGTTTTACATAAAACTCTTCACAATCATTTATCAAGAAAATCTTAGTGGTTTACCAGAGACAGATGGTACTGGTTGCTCAGGAAGGACCGCACACTCTGTTCCTGTATCTCTTTACACCTGGTTCTATAAAGTTTTATTACCAGAAAGTATTACTTCGTGGCATACCATGGTAGGCTATCAGTCATAAATCTTGCTTCTTGTTTCAAAGTAGCCTACCCTTAAAACAAATGTTAATGAATGAAGAATATGGTGGATCTTGGGCTGCACCACTCTGTAATTTACATTCACACCCCCGATCTGTTGTCTAAAAAAGTTACATATTTTCAAGTCAAAGTAAGTATAAACACAATGGTCACGTTATGTCATGACAAACTTTAATTCGTAACAAAAGCCACAAATGCATCAAATTACTTTCACAGAAACATATCAAGCACAAACTTGCAATGTAACAACTATCTAACCCAGTTTGTGGTACAAGCACAGATCAGCTCTTTCACAAATTCTCATATAGTATATTTTGGGATAAATCTGTTGCAAAGATAACTTGTGTCCTTGTAAGCGTGAGAAGGGGAGGGGGGGCAGAAAGGAATGTGTGACCGAAAATAGCACACTGTTAAAGAGAGACGGTCAGAAAAGCACAGGCCACACGATAATGTGATGAATCTAAAGTTGAAGAAGTTTGTAAATAAGAATTTATCTTGACTTCTTTAAATGTGTCATCCTGCTTTTTAGGTTCATGGTCACTGTGAATCATTAATTCAACATTTTATGGATTAGTTAAACATTGACATGCTCTAGATGGCTGACATGTTATATTTAAAGAAGGCTTATGGTGACACACCTGTCTTTGTTAAAAAAAATAATAAAAAGGGATGGGGTGACAGAAAGAAATATGAAAAACTTTGTACTTATAAAACTGGAAAAAAAATATTAGTTATGTGAGATATTTGGATGTTTTATTGTAATACAAAAATATCTTTAGTTATGATACTAAAGAGAAAACTGTCCAGCATTTGTATAAAATTAATAGATAAATAAATAAAATGGGGAACAAAGCTCCAGGGGCCTGTACCATGATGGTGGCTAAACAAACTCAGAGTTCCAGGATTAGTTTTGGGTTGAAAAATCTAAACCGATGCAGTCAGGCATTATTGGTTCCATGTTGAAGCTCATCAACTTTCTTTGTTAACACAGGCTTGATCCTTTAATTTGGAGTAAGAGAAGATGGGGGAGTGGCTTTTATTGCATCAGACATGTGTCACCTTGCTGGAAGCTGATAGGTCAAATTTCATTTTGAGATCTCAAACCCAGAACATAACCTGCCCCGGAGCAGGTTAGCCGTGCAGCGCAAGTTACCATGGCAATGAACACCAATTGAAGCTGAGTTTCTTTCATGCTACCTAAACTAATCCTAAACTTACCTGGCTAGCCAGCTAATCCGGCTTCATGGTACAGGCCCCAGGATGATTTCACTCTTGTTTTTGAGTATGCTCAAAATACATAAAATCCTGTTTATTAAAAAACGAAAAAAGAAAAAAAAGACAAATTAATATAATTAGGAATTATGTAAACATATATTATATTAGAGTCTAAATAATGTTTTAAGCATAAATGTGTTTGATTACACCATGATTTATTTACTATTAGAACTATATTCTTAAAATTTGACGGGAAAGCTAATGCATAGTGAAAACAATGTATTAATGAAGAGTACCTATTACTTACAATGAGAAAGCAGGCTCCTAATATAACTGCTTTTATTTTCACATCTAAATCCATTGGAAATTGTAAGCCAAAGTTGTCTGCATCCGTAAAAGCTTCTGCTTCAAATCCTGTCCACTGTTTACTAATTCGACCAATCACTGAGGATTCATCCAGGGACATCACCTGGCATCAAATAAGCATGTGACTGTTAGATTTCCGATCAGTTAGGCACATTAAATGGTGTAGACTTGAATTTAAAAATCAGCTGAACTTTGTTATGCTAGCACAAATATGACATTTAGAAAATATTCATAAAAATATGTTTTCATCTAATCTACTATACATTTGTATACAATATAGACTGTTTGGGATCAAGGCTTCATTTGTTTTATTCCTGTGATGCAAATCTGAATTTTCAGCGTCTTTACTCCAGTCTTCAGTGTCACATGATCCTTCAGAAATCAATCTAATATGATGATTTGGTGCTCAGGAAACATTTCTTATTATTGTCAGTGTTGAACTGTGCTGCAGTGTTATTTGATGCATAAAAAGTTCAAAGGAGTAGCATTTATTTGAAAACAACATTGTAAGTGTCACTTTGATAAATTGAATGCGTTCTTGCTGAATAAAAGTATATTACATTATATTATAATGCTGTCAAATGATCGCATCCAAAATGAAAGTTTTAGTTTACATAATATATCTGTGTATTCTACACACACATGCATGCATTTATGAGAAAAAAATGTGTTGTGTTTATGTTTTAAATCTATTTATATATTATCTAATTTCTATAAATATATTCATAATACATGCTACACACAAAATTCTCACAGCCTTTAAGTTGTTTTGTATTTTCTATTTTCATGGACATCTGGTTTGTCATCTCTAGTTTCTCTTACTCTCTGTTCTAGTTTTCTGCTACGTTGTCCTTCAATTAACTGTCTCATCTGTCTGTCATTAGTTCCCTCATTTGCCTTGTATTTAGTTGCTCTATTTCACCCTTTAGTTACCAGTTGTTGTCTGTGGTTAATTTGTTTGCATTTTTAATTGGCTTTATAGTTAGGGACCATAGGACCATTTGTATTATATTAGATTAGAATATATTGTAACATTACTATATTTTGAACCAGACGGTATTATTTATGGTATAATGTATGCACCATACCTCAAAATTAACATCAGAGCAACATTTGCAGTCACAAAACGGCCCCACAATCTTCAGAACAGGTTCTTTTCTCTCATTCTGGATGATGAACTTAGGCAAGAAAGGATGCCAGTTTTGTATTACATATCCAATCGGGCTGCCGGGGGGGCTCTGGACCTCCAGCTGAAATATATGAGGCATTACTGTCATGCTGAGACAGAAATGTAAAACATTGGGCTAATATGCATGAGAATGCATGGGCTGAGTATGCATGGTTAAGTTTTGTACTGTACCTCTTGAAGACAGCAAGGAAAGCAACAACTACCGCAGTTAAGGGGGCGGGACAAAGTCATCACTTCCTGTCCCATGTTATCCTGTATATGAAGCAGGAAGGAGCGCACTGATCCACAGACCATGCGAGTACAAAAATCACTCTCCTCAGCAGCTAAAAACACCTGTTGTCCTAAACTATTTTTCACCACGTATTGATTATTGGTCTCCCATCCCATGAGAACTGTAAGAGAAAGAGAGCATTTGTAGTTATGGGACAGGGGTTTAGGAAATAGTTTCTAGTGCAATCAGTGGGCAAACAATACCTTCCATCAATTCCATTTTCTGGTGAACTAGAAGCTGGTCAACCTGTGATAAGCAGCATTTTAGACATGAAAATAGGCATAGAGTGCATAGATATGTCAATAATTACACCATTGCTGCAAACCACATTCACCCACACAGAGAGAACACCGTAAGAAATTAAAAGTTGAGAAAACTTCAAAGTGATTTTTGAGTTTTCTCAGTATGTGGTATTAATTTTTTACAGTCAGCCAAAAGCTAGTTGCCTTTAACAGTTAAGTTTACTTTAACTTTTTAATTTACTTCAACTAGATTTTTTTACAGTAAGGCAGAGCCAAATACACATGCCATTTTATTTACATTTTATTTATTAGAAGCCCAAAAGTTAAATGCAGTTTTAATTATCTCACCACAACTTCAAGATCAAAAGGTTCATTTATAAACAATTATTGTTCCTTTTCAGGAACTCGAGCTGTGTCGACGAGACGCTATAGGAACGCCCTCAGCGTGAAGGCTCTGAATTGTGTGTTGAATCAGCCAATGATGAGTTGGGACGTCATAGGCTGGTGACGTATAGCCATGAAGCATTTAAGTACGTGAAGGCTGCCGGCAAACTAGCTTTTTGTCATTCAGCGGTGCGCTTTGTGTGTGTCAGTCATGCTTCGCTCTCGGAGGGATCTCTTTGAGGAGGGAGCCTCCATGTGCGTTCCTTATGATCTCGGCCCGGTTCTCACCGAGGTGGATGCGGTGGCTGTGCTCAGGGAATCACGCTGTGGGATGTGATGAGGACGGCCATCCCTAAGCATATTGTCATTAATAGCAGCTGGGGAGCGGAGCTCGAGGCTGATAGCGTTTCTGTCCGAAAATGCCCCGCCCCCATCAGACACACTCCGAGGAGTGTGTCTGTGCATGCGAGCTCGCGGTTCTCTCCCGCTGTTGTGAGTCTGGCATCTGGGACGGGTTGGAGACGGGCTCGCCCTATCTCCACCTTGCATTCCCTAGATCTAGCGCACTACTACTGGAGGTTCGGAAGCCCGCGTAAGGTCCTTCCCCTCTTGTGTAAGAGCTATCTGCTGCTAGGACGTGTTTTTTGCTGAGGGGAGAAAAGGCTTGTGCGCGGTGTGCATTCCTCAGAACTAAATGGCTGGATTTCCACTCCATTTGGTTCTGAGGAATTAAATGGTTGAATTTTTCACTGCATTTGGTTCTGAGGAACTGAAAACTCAAGCAGTTTTAAAAATTGCTGGGCCTTATGGCAGCTGCATCCAACATGATACCTATTGGCCCGCTGTACATGAGACCCCTGCAGTGGTGGCTCAGGAACAAAGGTGTATCCCTGAGCGGAAATCCTCCTCGCTTGATTAAAGTATCACGCCAAGCTGCATGTGCTTTAGACATGTGTGGAGGAAACCTGCGTTTCTAAATCAGGCCCAGTGTTGGGAGCTCCGACTCGCCGCCTAGTGCTAGCGACGGATGCGTCCCTCACTGGTTGGGGAGCGGTCATGAGTGGCCGCTCAGCCTGAGGTCTGTGGGAAGATTGTCACCTCATTTGGCAACCATCTAGAGAGGCTGGCTGTGTTCCAGGCACTCAAATGTGTTCTCACAGACTTAAGAGTCAAACATGTGTTGGGGCGCACCGACAACACGTCAGTAGTCTTTTACATCAACCACCAAGGAGGTCTGTGTTCATGCCCCTTGTACAAGCTGGTGCACCAGATCCTTGTGTTGGCCCAGGACAGATCCCTCTCATTGAGAGTCATCCTTGTTCTCGGGCATCAAACATAGGAGCAGGCGTCCTGTTGAGACAGGGTCTGAGGCCCTGGCTGTAGTTTTAGAGGCCCTCTGTGGCCTACCATTTGAGCCCATAGAGGAGATCTCAGATCGTTTGCTAATGATAAAGACCACACTACTGCTAGCGTTGTGTTCTCTGAGGAGAGTAGGTGACCTTCAGGCCCTCTCACTGGCCCCTCACATCTTGACTTTGCGCCTGGCATGGCCAAAGCCTTCCTGTACCCGCGAGCGGGTTACAGTCCTAAGGTACCTACGGTCACACCACAGCCAGTAGTACTTCAGGCCTTCAACCCTCCTCCCTTGAGGCAGCCTGGTCAGCACAAGCTAAACTGTATGTGTCCAGTGATAGCACTGGACGCACAAGTCCACAGAGCTGCTGTGGAGAAAGTCCAAGCAGCTGCTCGTATGCTTCGGTCCACCCAAGAAGGGGTTTTCCAGCGACCAAGCAGACTTTGAGCCGTTGTATTGCAGATGTCATTAGCATGTCGTATGAGTCCGCCGAGGCTAGGAGTCAGAGCGCACTCAACACGCAGGTGTGGCGGCCTCGAAGGCCCTGCTAGTAGGGGTCTCCATGGCCGATATTTGGGACGCTGCGGGGTGGTCCACCCCTCACAATTTCGTCCGTTTTTATGGGTTGGACTTGCGAGTCACTCCGGACGGAGTCTGCCGGCAACATTCACATGCTTATATGCTTCATGGCCAGTGACGTGAGCCACCTATGATGTCCCAACTCATCATTGGCTGATTCAACACACAATTCAGAGCTGTCACGGTGAGGGCGTTCCCATAGCGTCTCGTCGACGCAGCGTCTCGTTCCTTCAAGGAACTAGGGTTATTTACATAACCTTGAGACGTTCTATAAGGAAAGTACATGTTTAATACGGTTATTCACCTGGGTCAGGTACTCCAAACCTGGTGGACAGCCCAGCGGTCTGTCTGGGGCTGGCATGACCATCGGGACCTGAGGTGGCATATAACCTGCAGTAGGGAAGAACATGGTTACAGTACTGTATGCGAACTCTATACACATTTTTCATGTTTATATCTTTACCTGCAGCTGGTATAGGATAAACTGGATGAGGGCCAATGGTATATACTAAGGGAGAGAGAAAAAGCTGAAAAACTTGTGCAGATCATATGATGAGATGCATGCAGCATGAAGTAAAGACAAAATAAAACATGTTGATCTAGAAAGAAGTCACTGCACTGAAATGATTTATTTTAACTTAAAAAGAGTTGTCGAAGTGTGGTTATGAAATATATTGAATTCGGCTCTCACCAGGTGTCATGGGCACACTGGCTGAAGGCACATTTGCTGTTGCTGTCTGATCTACAAGAAGAATGCAGGTAAAATAGTTTAGATCATTAAGTTAAGGAAAACCAGAAAAGTGATTTTTCATCAACTCATTGTGTGCATTCTCTCAGGACAGAACCTGTTTCATCAATGCAACATACCATAACCAACCCTTATGATACAAACTGAAACCAAATGTGATATTTGATTTTCCCACTAGAGTGAAGCAGAGTAGCTAAAACACAGACATAGAACAGCATGTTGTAGAAAATGTATCTGGTAAAACTGTGTAAAACATAAGTTATACAATATAAACGTCTTGCTGAACCTCTGTAAAGAAGCAATATAAAGTGATTGTCTTTATGAGTGAATTATTAAATGCTTAAAAGCAATGATACATTAAGTAATTACAACACTGTCTTTTGCTGGAGATACAGAGAATTAGATTATTGTTTCTGTTGTAGAACAAAAACACAACAATAATATCTAGTTTACTAAATATTAACTTTTTGTTTATTGTACTGTATAAAAGTACCTTGCAATCATGCTCTGAGTCAGCACTCTCCCTTATTTGACATAAAATATCACAGCTAAACTATTAAAATAATGTACCTTTGGAAGCAGGATGACTACATTATCTTTTAGAATTGTTATGCAATGTGCACTTTAAGTGATTTCAGATGGTTTAAAATTATGGGTACTATGGGTAAAATCATCACTCACCTTGCAAAAACATGATAGGGGAATAATGTTCCTCTGTTGACCACTGAAACACAATAGCAAGAAATATACAGAATTCCATTGTGAGCCTGCATTAGTAACATTATGGCTGTGAAAAACTGTATGTGGCAAAATAAGTATCCACAGTACTGATAAAAGAGTACACAATAAGTATAATACTGCTTCAGACAAGATTCTGATGTGTGTATTCAATGCAACGTTTTGTTTTTTTATCCCTCAGATATTGAGTTGTGTGTTTAGCAAATGGCTAATAATGCTTCTGAACTGTGTATGGAGATAATATCTGACCCTGTTTTGCTCTGTTGAAAAGCTAAAATTAAGTAGAAACTAATATATGTTTTTTTCTGTGTATTGGTGTGAGTTAAAAGGGAAGCTGTGGGGAGAGAGTGCCTTTTTCTTTGAATTATGTTTCAATGCTGTTTTTGGTACAGTCAGGGAGTTGAGGGAAGTATTATGTGGTATTTCTTTCTTTTTTGGCGGTGTTTGAGGAAAGTTAGGACAGAAGACTGAAGTTTGTTCTTCCTGTTTTTTTATTTTATTTCCCCTCACACACCCCTGGACAGGAGGGGAACGCAACAGTACCTACTAAAAGAGAGTATGCAATTTCAGACACAGCCAATGTGTTTGAGCTAATAGCAGCGTTGGTAATCCAAGTTGATTAATGGCCACAAACCACATGCACCAGACAAAAGAAGGATTACAAATTGACCTGCAAATGCAAGCACTATCTGACAAGCACACCAAAATTGCCTGTTTTGATGATATTTCAGTTAAATGCAGTAACTTATGTCTTAAGTGAACATAAACAGAAAGTAATCAAAAGCTTGACAATATACATGAGTGCGTTCGGTCTTAAAGTGACAGTAGCCTACAAACAACAACCACAAAAACTTGCTGCCGCTCTATCGTTAAATAATAATTTGAAAATAAAAAAAGAAAATTTGAAAATTCGCTTCTCTTGACTGAATAACTTTACTCATTTTAATCTGTGTTTGTTTTATTCATAGACAGGCACTGGCTGTAAGTGTAGCAAAGAAATGCATTAAATGCCAAAAGTATCCTGCTCTGTTGACTCTTTGGCCTACACTCGTTTGCACAGTTTGGTACAGTTTTACAAAACAATTAAACAGCCATCAAAATTTTGAGTAAAATAAATTATTCATGCCTTCTTTTGACTAAAGTTGCTAAGGGTGTCAGTGTACATGGCTAAAGGTGTGAACGTATTCTGTTTCATGCAACCATTTACCATTAAAGAAAGAAAGAAAGTTCATACTGAAGCCTTTGCTATAAACAGTAACAAACGTTTGCTAGATGCATAAATTACCTTCCACTTGAGACAACGCAGTCGGTAGGCTATGGTATGCATTCATGGTACTGCCTGCACTATGAGCCGATGGCAATCGTGAACTTTTGCTCAGCTCAAGATTAAATGCTTGTGACATGCTGTTTTGGAAATTGTTTGGTAAGCATGGTCATGTGTCAGATTATGTGCACAGTTTGCCTACAATAAGCAGTGTGACAGAGGCTATTAGGCTACAAACTGGTCAACATTAACATTTGGTGTGAAGCAAAAGCAAGGTTTTTCATTTGTATTTTATTTTTTTACATGCATATCGCGAGTACTTAACTGTTAAGTCAAACAATTATGCAATAATGCCAAAAGTATCACTGTATTTTTTACTCACCAGATTAAATGCTAACAGCACTTGTGTACATCGAATGTTCCATTACTTCAAAGATGTGTAGTCTTAGTCTGGCTTTGAAATTGTTTTTTCATCCCCTTGAATTGCACCTCTGCGCATAAAAAGGCAATGTATTTCCTAACTCCTTTGTCTGACATATTGTGAAGCATCAAGACACCAGTGATACACTACACCCTGGGGAACACCACACTTAGGGAGGTTGCCTGGCTACTGGTTAACAACAATACACACCTCTACGTGAAAGCATGGCCCTTTGTTGTGCATCAAGCACTACATGTTGCTTAAAATTGGAAAACAATTATTGTAACGGTTGCTGATTGCTTATAACTTCAAGTTCTAGATGTAATGGGCAGGATGCATTATGTACATTGTTTATAGCCTTTATAATGTCTTACATGTTTTTAGGTAAAACAAGTAGTCAAAACAACAAACAAGCTTATTGTTATGTTTATAGGTCTGATGTATACATTTATAAAAAGTGTAATTTCTAGATGTTTAATTCATAGTGAATTTGACAAATTGGCATATTTTGGTGAATGTTCTGGAAAAAAAAAAATACACCAAATTCTAAAAAGAAGAAAATATATGTCTTTGAAATTAATGTGTACTGGATGCTTTAGCATACTCAAATGAATAGGCCTAAAGAAAATACATGTGTCATGCAAGGAGGCGAGAAGGCGAGCGGATTCAAGTGCAGATTGTTTATTACTGGACAAAGTGAGACAGGCAGAGTCAATCATCAGCAAACAGGGTTATCGGTGGCATAGACAGAAGAGAATGGTCATCAAACGTAGCGTGTACAACGGTAAACAGAGTCCAAGGGGTGAGGCAAAGGCGATCATCCAAACAAGAGTAGGGGTCAGCAACGATAAACCCAGAACAGCAAAACAAGGAAAGTGAACATGCTAAAAATATGTAGGAGGAGGATAGGAGTCTGAGTGAGTGAGGAAACAAAAGAATCCAGTGTGGTGGCAAGATCCAGGGGATGGCCTTGAGAAGTAGCAGCTGGATGGTGAACTGAAACACAGACAGGACATTAATGTTAGAATCTGAGAGGGTTGAAAGTATATATCTGTAAAAATCATTCCTTCCGTTAAAAGAAAAGTTCACCCAACAATGACAATTATCCTGTCTTTTACTCACTATTAAAGCATCCTAGGTGTATGTTACTTTCTTCTTTCAGATGAATGAAATCAGAGTTATAATAAAAACTGCCCAGACCCCTCCAAGCCTTTGAATGGGTTTTAATGGGTGATAGCCGTTACTTTTAGAAAGACATGAAATAGAGCGTGTGTATAGAGGTTGAATAAAGTAGCAAATCCATGCGTTTTGGTACAATATTTCAAACTTAGTAAGCACTTTTTTTCACGTCTGCTGTCTGTGGAAATCAGAAGCAGTCCCGGTGGATGACATAAGATATATGTGTCGCGTGATTAGTGATGAACAAAGCGCCAGTCAAACCAAGGATTTGTAAAGGCAGGATACGTTTGTAGGAGGATTTAGATATAAACCAAGAGCAGACATGAAAATGGGTCAGGGATGAAAAAGGTGAGAAGGGTGCTCAAGGGGTGATGTGGCCTCTGATGAACCAGGAGGTGGGAGGACTCCCACAGAATAAATATTATCGTCTGATTAGTGGACATGCTATAACTTTTGTTTATTCTTCCATCATGATTGACAGCCAGGTTTGTCTTTTTTTGGCAAATAAATCAACATAATAAGTATCGTCTACCATTATCGAAAAACATACAATCAACTACCAATGCTATATGCTATTGCAGACAGAGCAAACCAGAAAAATAGCATGTTTGATAATAGTTTCCCTTTGCCAATTTTTTACAGTAGCCAAATAAATTGAATGGAATAATAAACAAAGCACAGGTTCTGAAAAAAAATACTGTGTTGTCATTTGTCTAAAGACATATGTACATCCCTAAAATAAAAGGACACCTATTCTATAAAGGACACATTGAATAATGATAGTTTTTGCTTGTGTGAGCTCAGACTGGAGACTTTCTCCACACCAGTGCCAACCTTTGCA
>JAUMHP010000041.1:3808541-3826135 GCA_032361065.1 Enteromius trimaculatus
ACAGGTACACGTACAGCTGCTCGCACTATATTTTTCTTTCAGTTGACTTCTATTCATTCGCATACAAATGCTGTAGACAGGAAACAAGGCATCAAGCAAATAAACCAGATATGCCGAATGTTACCTTTGGAATGATTGGTATTTAGCAAAAACTGAATATTTTGAGACTGAAACTTAAAAGGTGAATATTTCGAAATGACTTTTTAATCACACAAGTGTCTTAAATTGATCTCTTCGTTGCTTAAATGCATGTTAGATTCCAGATCAAAAAAATTTTATATAAAGTACTGGAAATGCAGTATAGTTTCTCTTTACACAAGCATGCTTCTAATGTTGTTGTAGTCTCCAGTGGTCTGTTGTTCTGTTTATTTTTTGACTGGGAAACAGTGGATTGGCCCAGAGCTGCCAAAAAAATTAAGTTGCATTTGCCAGTTGATTGAACACAGCACTTAGAAAAATTTGTCTGTGCAAGTACAATACATGCGTCGTACGCTGACAATGTAATTTGCTTTATGGACACTGACGGCTAGATATAGATGGATAATTTAGTTCCACAATCAGTTGCTGTTGTTCATGCTATTTGTAATAAGAAACCTTCATTCTCCTATCTTTTTTTCTTTTGTAATTCATTTTTGGCAGGTATGTAAATATTTGTATATTATTATTACTTTTACAATGAGATCTATGAATCCATTAGAAGTTACGGTTTAACTAATAAAACACAACACAAGGGGCATTATGTATGCCATACATCAATCTGTCACGCATTAATAAAAAAAGTTAATTTATATAGTACAGTCATAGTTCACAGAGCCATGGCCAGTAATTAATGTTACGTAAGATCAATCATTCACTTAGACACAGTCATCTATTGACACAATTGTCTTTAGTTTAACGCTCACCGTTGCTTGGAAGTGTTGAAGGGTCTGTCATTCCCCGCGCTCCCTCAAACTCCTCCTGGAGCCGATAGGCTCTCTGTAGCAGGGACTCCAGCTTCCGAATGAATTCTACACTGATGATGTCCTAACAACAAACAGTAAAAATGATCATTCAAATACTACGGTATATCAGCAAGAAATCCTGGTCCAAACTTTAACATACCGTTTACATTAAACCGTATTATGAATAATATTAGTATTTTTAAAAGATAAAAGAAATGTAAAGAAAGCTAAGAAAAATGTAAATGAACAAGTGCATATTCAATATCAGTTAAGAAAACCCAAAATCATATTTCTATCATATATGGTGGTTTATCGAGATCACAAGAGCAAGCGAGCTGTTTCCCCAAATATCTGCATGAGTGCAAATGTGATCGATTTGGTTCAATAATTTAATACTGAATTCAATTTTAGACACAATATTCTCTGTTCTGCTTAATTTCGTCACCAATAATAGCTCCCAACAAAGCAAAAGCAGAACTGTTCTCACACAGCACGTTTGGTTCTTAA
This sequence comes from Enteromius trimaculatus, assembly GCA_032361065.1. Taxonomy (NCBI): domain Eukaryota; kingdom Metazoa; phylum Chordata; class Actinopteri; order Cypriniformes; family Cyprinidae; genus Enteromius; species Enteromius trimaculatus. The sequence continues at coordinate 3,809,990 of JAUMHP010000041.1, forward strand.
GTGAATCTCTGTTTTCTTAACGAAAGCGCATGGTTCATACCAGTCTTTGTTAAATTTCTACACAAACATACTTCATTCGGTGAGCACCTGAACCCAATTGCATTTCACGGGAAAAGTATAAAAAGCACTGCTGTAATCAACACTATCCTCTTGGAGTGTGACTAGTTGGATGGTAAAAATGCTAGGAGCCTTTCAAAAATAATTAGAAATTTAAAAATAAACACTAAACATGGCAAAAACAGTGAAAAGAAAGGTTTTAAATCAAGAAAAAAGGGACTCAATCCTAGCTTTACCGGCACAAGGATTCAGTGAGCGTCAAGCTGCTTCTATCCTTAATATTTTAAAGATGGCAGTTCACAAAAAATGAAACAAACATGCATGTTTTGTATCGGTGAGATCAACAGTGTCAAGAATAAAACCCAAAAGAAGCTGATTTTTCTGCAGTGGTCTCATTAGAATTGCTTGACAGCCCTATATATCATATTTTAATTTACTGTCGTAATCATGAACACAGGTTTGTATGGCAATTAGTTGTACAATTTACTTGTATTTACTTTATTTACCTATACCAGCTAATGAATCTTCAGTCTTGCACATTCACTGAAAATAGCGCATTTCAGACTTGCAAAATGAGGGAGATATCACCGATCCCTACTGAGAACTTGGCCAGTAATACCTCCATGCTTTCTTCTGCAATGGCATCTCCAGCTCCCAGCTTGACAGACGCACAGTTTTCATCATCGTCTGTTCGCTTGCTGCGGAACGTAAGTGCCTGTTCCCAGCGGCGTAGGGCCTCATCAAACAACTCCATTCCTGTGGAAAAGACAGCTACTCAGTATGTGGAACTTGAATGCAAATTGTATGACATTAATGACTGTGAACATGCATGATCAATGTCTTTTTATATATGATGTTTAAAACTGAACACAGTGCTTTCCATATGAAAAGCAACTTCAATTTAGGAATTGGGAATCAGATCGTTTTTACCCATCAGGTAGAGGTTCTCTGGAGTGGTGACGGGGATGTTGAGCAGGTTACAGACTTCACCGTCATCTCCTGCTCCGTCCCAACAACTGGAGCCGTTAGCGCAGGTGGAGCTACTGGAGGAGTGCCTGCTCCTCACCTAAGAAAAGATGTGACATTTCAACATCTCAATGCCCAAAGGCACACACTGACAAGAACTCTGAAGTCAGATATATTATACAAATATCCAAAGATGATGATGATAAATCAGGTTGCTTACGGAGGCCAGGCTTGGCAGGGAGTTGGAAAGCTTGCCGAACAGACTACCATTGGACACCACATTACAAGTGTAGCAGATCTTTGAGTTCAAAAGCAGATTCTGACACTCAGACTCTGGGGAAAAAACAGCCATTAATTCATTATGCCATATATATATAATGCTCTACATATTTTAAAATAATATACAATTAATTCATAAGTTTGAGGAACAGTTGTGCTGCTAAATATCTGTGTGCAATGTTCTGCTGCAAAAAAAGGACAGAAATAATACTTATTTGAAATACAATTTTTGTAACATTATAAAAGTCTTAACTGTCCTAGATAAACATCAGCATGAATTGCTTAGAAAATAATGTTTCTGACCCCCAAATGTTTAAAAGCAGTAGTAGTACACTCTAATGACTTTAACTGTAATGATACTCCTTGTCGATTAAAGGTGATTTGTGATCTGCGTTTACCTTTTTTCAGTGGGACAGTGGCGAGGAACTCGAATGTTTCGTGCTCTACAGACGAAGTGGCTTTTTTCTTGCCCTTCCTCCTCCTGAAGCGCCGGGCGAGGTAGATGAGGGAGACTGCGCCGAAGGCAGTGGCGGCAAAGAGCTTCTTGGTGCCGGTGCTCAGACTCACCTGCTCAGTGAGGGAATGGAGAGACATAAGGCAGCGTTTAACTCTGGATCAACCGCTCAGCTCAAAGCACAGAGGTCACAGTGAGAAATAGGGCGAGGGTGAGAGAGTGAGACAGGGTGACAGCAGGGATTACGTGACTGGAACTGACTGCCTGGCATTTGGCTGGGTGTACGGTGATTGGCTTGAGCGATCCGATCTACTGAGCAAGTTTAAGCTAATGACAGGCACAAGTTTTATCAGAAGACACATAATACTATGTGATTGACCTGAACACTGTTAAAGAGCAAAATCAATTTCTAAAATTGAAGCACCACTGGTTTTCAAACAAGCTTCTCAAACACTCTCCAGTTTGGACAAACAGATCTGCCACAAAATCAGCCCGATAGTCAAGCCAATGTTAATGTGTTAAGCTGATAAACATGTTCAAACAAAACACTTAAGTGTTGATAGCACCCAGTACCACAGGGTTTACACTGTATGAGAGAATCACCCTACAAACGGCTTGCTTACAACTTAAAGTAAACCTTCCGAAATACATAATTAATGCACCACCACAAATAAATAAATAATAAACAAGTATGCACACTGTACTGCATCTGTGTGTATGTGTGTATTCCAAATTACATGTCAAACATCCATTGCATTAGATATTATATTACTTCAAGTTGCCCAAAACTGGGAAGGAGCTGCATAAGGTTTGTGAGTTTATAAAAAGCTAAAAATTAAAGCATAAAAATGCTACGTTAAAATAAATTCTAAATAAAACAACAAATAAAATTTGCATGTCAAGTGACCATGTGAATAATGTGTTATTATGTATCCCATAAAAAAGTAACTGTAGTCTGATGAGCAATTAAAAATGTAATATAATTTTTGGGTGACAGTGGCACTTCATTGTACTGTCTTTGTTACGTGTTATGTATTATTACAATAACAGCAAACTATGCATAAATACATGCAACTAACTCTAGTTAATTAATATTACTCAGTATTTAAATGTACAATTACACTGTAACACCTTAAAATAAAGTAAAATCATTTTTTGGAACCTAATTACATGATCTAGAATAGACTACATGTAATCAGTCCGTACCCAGCGCTGTATATAAAACATTTAAGGATATAAACGATTATTTATATAGCTAAACCCAGGCTGACACCCTTGGAGTCCGTAATCTTGGAAAACAACCCTGCTGCTGGTCAGTTTACCTCTGGAAGGGAGTAATAGACTGACAGTGGCAAGTCCACAAAGCGCAAAGCAGCCACCTTCATGGACACCTGTGTGTTTCTGAACAGGTCCTCAGTCATTTTGCCATAATCCCTCTGGATCTCAACTATTCTCCACTTCACCAGATTAACCTGAAATCAACACAAATTCCATGTGACACATCATATAACACACACTTTCTTCTATCAGCAGAGAATGACAAGCTGATCTGTTAAACTGATACTGATCATACGGTTTCTCTCTAATGCCCACTCTGTGACTTGTTATACGTAAGTTGGCAGTCCAACACATGCGATCTCTATTCTAATCTTGGGAATTAAGGAAACAAGCTTTCATTGTGCCATATGCGACATGTGAACCAATTTAGAGGTTGAATAAGGGTCATGTTATTGGCATGACTCAATGTTTGTTAAAATCAACCAACGATCATGGCCAAAAAAAGAAGGGACACCTAATGTTTACGTAAAATGACACACATTCATCCTATTTCGATCGTCGCTCGATAGTTAACATTGTGCTAAACAAAGTAATAACATGCCTAATCATACATACTGACAGTAATGTTGGTTATAAACTGAGGACAAAATAATGAACACACTTTAACGCTTACATTTACGCTTTATCTCGGAGACACACCATCTGTCACACATTGCGATCACTACGAGTTCACGTGGACGCGGACAGTCTCCGCGAATCTAGAACTCACTTCCGGCGACACTGGTTTCAAAATTAAAGTTCGTGAAACTGGATAAAACTTGTGGGAATAGTCGGCTAGTTCATCCAAAAAGTAGAATTATCTTATATTTTATTTACTTCTTATTTCAAGCTAGTACATTTTCTTAGAGAACTTTTTTATTGCAGAACACATAATAACATCAGAGGTCACAGACAAACTAGTAAAAATAAATAGTTAAAAATATTAAATTGAAAAAAGAAAAGGAAGACATTGAATTAACAAACGTTTTGGCAATTTTTACTTCAATACATGCATAAGTGTTAGAATTAAAATGGCTATTATAAGCACAAGGCAAGGAGAATGTATGAATGTATCATAGTTATGTACATTTAAACATGATTTATTTATTTATTTTAAATATTGGCAATCAAATAAAAGCTAAATACATAAATTAACTACGTTTTTTACCTGAAAGCATTACTAACAAGAATCCCTATGTTTACTTTATCAAAAATCTGCATATTTCACAGCAAAGACATCTGAATGTTGACATCGTAAGTAATCCAGAAAGCACGTAGTGTACAGTTGGCAATAGGTTTGTCAGAAAGGTTTTGATCCTGTTAATAATTCAGAGACATTTATATCAGATACATTAAACTTCATAGGGTAAATGGAGGACATTAACAACAACTATGACTTTGTTTGTATATTTAAACAATATTAATATATTGTTCACATATTTATTCATATCGTGTGGTACTGTGTTTTATCCTCTGATATGCAGCACTTCGGTTAGCCCTCATGATGTTATATGCTCTACATAAAAATAACACGGCCTTCTTCACTGTATTTTTCGTTAATTAAACAATCTTAAATCTCCGTGGTGTAATTGACTGTACGGCCACACGGGGGCGTCTGGGCTGGGATCTTCAGGGATCGTTCCGCGCGTCCACACTAGGAGGCACCGCCGCTGCCTGCCTGCTTCCCCCGTTCACTCTCAGCTTCGCTCAGCAACCGGAAGAAGCTGTTTGAATGTGTCATTATACCATGTAGCACCAGTCTGAAGTTAAAGTGTCCGACGCCAGGCGTCTGAAAACCCGCTGTCTGCAAACCGAGGAATACTACAGATATGTAGCTGACAAGACGAAAGACGTCTTTAAACCTTCATCAGCAAATCAGAAGCGATAATCGATTCATATTATAACCATCGTTGATTTCCCTAGAGGTGAGCTAATATTATACCACTTGTTTGTGTGGGAACGGATTATGTAAAGCTTTGCGTCCGGTAGGTTTGATATTAAAGCGTGCGCTGATTGTGTGCGGTTGTAAGTGTCGTGTTGTGATATGAGCTGATACAGAGACAGAGCTGTCAGATGATGAGCGGCGCACTGACTTTAGCTTTAGCCCGCCGCGTTCACACGCCTTCTGTCGGCTCTTCATTCACAGTAAACACCGCGTTCGCCGATGTTCTGCGGGGGTTTTAGCTGTTCTTGTGGCTGTAATGGCTGAAAGGTTTATAGTCGTGAGGGAAACTGTGGAGAAGTATGTGCGTGACAGGCTGAAGCTAGTTGCTAAGTAGCCTAGCGAAGATTCTGGCTTATGCTGACGCGTTGCTGGAGTGACGTCACACACAGCTGTAGAGGCCCGTAGCTGTCGTTTACTGTATGTGACTGTACATTTCTGCACGACACTATGAGTGTACTGTACATAATAATAATAATAATAATAATTGTTAATTATTATTATAAGTAGAAGAAGAAAAGGAAGAGCAATACAACAACAACAGTTAAAAAAAAACAGCAACAGTAATAATTATCCAGAATAATTATTATTTCTAATCACGATGTTGAATTCCCAAACTATTATAAATAATAGTTTGCGTAAATACGGTTCTCTGATGTGGATTGATGGTCACGTGACATGCTGGTAAACAAAATATGTGTTGTGTTATTTTGATTTTGCTGTTGTTGTTTAAATTTTGTTTATTAAAAAAAAGGGGGGGCTGTAGAAATAGAAAAATGTGATGATTCAAAATTAATAAAGTTCAGATTACAAAAGAAATAAGGTTGCATAGATTATCATATTTGGGGCGAACGTTAAAAAACCTTATTACTTGGTAGATTTTCATCAGCTTTCCTCAAACCCACATAGATTATGTTGTAGGTCTGTTGCAAAACTGGTTAGTTTGTAGATTCTTAAAGATGCAATTGAATGATGTTATTGTTTTTTTCCGTTTATAAAGGTCAAAGTGCTATGAGATTGTAAAATAGGTGCAGGCTGTATAGATTTAGCATGCTGTCCTGTCACAAATATTCATTAGGCTACTAGTTATCGATTGACTACGAAAGACTCAGACAACATTTGTTTTTGTTTTTTTAGTGATGTGGTGTACATTAATGTCGGTAGTTCAAGACACAGTACTGTTTTTTTGTGTATCATTTCGCAAAACACGTCTTGACCTTCATCCCGAATTACGCTCAGAGACTTTTACACACAGGTTAGAAAACTGGTGGTAGATGTCTGCTCTTCATTTATGTTAACATTTACAGGATGTATCTGTTTAAGGAAAAAGTCATGTACCGTCTCTGAAGGCTTCATTGTCTTTATGAAACATGTGTACTTAAAATATAAAAAAAAAAAATGCTGTACTTGTGGATAATATTAATGTAATTAAAGTCCACTAAATTGTATCTAAAGAGAATAGTTTCATGGCTTATTTACTTAAACTTAAGTACACTTAAGTACTTTGTAAAAAATTAAATTTAAAGATTTACTTAAAAATGTTGATGTGATATGAACAGTTTATATGTTAGCAGAGAGATGTGTATTAATATACACACGTTGACTGATGCATTACTGCATATTTACTCAGCATCGCCCTGGTCGAATTTGCTTCTGGTCTAATTCTTATTCTATTGAAGTGTCTGTAGTAATATTGTAATATTATATAATATAGTGTGTTCATTTAGAACAATATGGCATCTGTCATGTTATTTTAACCCTGTTGCAAATTCTTTTTATTTTTTATAGATTTATCCGTTTCCTGTTAAAAGTAAAAACAAAAATTCAGTCGTTTTTGATTTTCCGTGAGCTTTGTATTGCAAAACATTTAAAAATGTCAATTGAAATGGCTGCATTGCTTTTCAGAAGCAATATTAAATGAACAGTTAAAACAAAAAATGTAGCATTTTGGGGGCTTGTGGCATATGATTCATCATTTACTCAACCTTATTCTGTTACAAAGCTGTATCCTTCAGTGGAACAAAGTAGGTGGATGAGAGGATGTGATCATAATTGGTGAAGCTTAGGATGATAAAAGTAGTTCATATGACTTGTCCTATATTATATGATACTATATATATCTCCAACGTGTCTCCATTGGCCACTTGTGTTTGAATTTCAAGGGGATGGCTTATTTCATCTGCACAGCTTAGTGTGAATGATGTGTTATTAATAATGGGATCCCAGATCTTGGGTTTTTAAATAATAGTTTCCTAAATATATCCCTCTCTTTCCAGTGAATGATGTCTGGAGCATCAAGCAATGATTGTCCACACTTGGAGTGTGTGGGGGAGATCACCAAGGAAGAACTCATCCAGAAGTCTCATGTGAGTCCCTACCCATTCACACCTTCATCGTATCATTGCTTCCACCCATTTCTCATAAATCAAATGCATTATTGACAAAATATCATTGACCCTTTTTCCAGAGTTTGTCCATAGGCACTAATAATGCATGGCTGCCTCACATATAATAGCTTCGGCTATAAACAGTGCATGCTGTTGAAAACTTGTGATGAAATCAATGTGCAATTATATAGATGCAATATACATTATTGTAGTTTAAAAGCATTTGAGGTTGTAGAATGCATGTTTTCAGAAGAGTTTTGTGTTATTGGACTCTATTGCATATATACACTACCATTCGAACGATTGGGACGGTAAAATGTTTTTATCGTTTTAGAAATAAATGTCTAAGTGAACTAAGGCTGCAAAAAATACAGCAATATTTATAAAATTAAAAAAAAATTACAGGAATTTACCATTAACCGTTTAACAGTTTTTTCCCCGTAGCATTTTCACAGTTTTTTTACTGTTAAAATCACAGCCATTTTTTTACAGTGTGAATAAAATAATAATATTGTGACTCATGTTTTTTTTTTTCTCTAAAAAACATATTTTGATAAATTACTGAAAGAAAAAAAAAACTTTTTAAAACCATTTAAATGATTGTATTAATTTATTAACCGACTGTAAGAATTTTTGACGGATTAATACAATAATTTAAATGGTTTTAAATGATGGTATAAATGTTTGTTTTCAGGGTCAGTGTCAGGACTGTAAAGTCGGGGGACCGAACCTTTGGGCTTGTCTAGAGGTAAGTTATCTTTATGTTAGGTAATGTTCCTCCACAGGTTTGATGTGTATTGGTGATGCACTGATATTATAATGCTGCAGCAATGATGATTAGCTGCAAAGGATTTTAAAATGAGTACTTGATGAACAATAAATGGCTGATATTAAAATTAAATACTATTTTGTTTAACAAAAAAAAAAAAAAACTTATTAAGAAGAAGAAAAAAAAATTATCTGTCTGGGTAAAAAAAATCTGATAAATATTGATGTGAGCTTCTTTTAATGAAGCCTGTAGAGTATAATTACATTTCCTGTACATCTTTCGTTCAGAATGGCTGCTCATATGTTGGCTGTGGGGAATCACATGCAGACCACAGCACTGTCCACTCTCAGGTTAGTCATCTTATTCTTTGTTTCTACTTTTTCTGTGTAGCAATTCTATAAAAAATAATGCACTTTATATTTTGTTTACAGTATTTTATAGTTTGAATTTATTTTGCGTGAGTGTATTTACAACTTGATGTTTTCACCCACAGCGAGTATAGCATTACAGCTCTACAATTACTTTTGTAGGTTGATTTAGACAGGTGAATCTGATCCCTGATCACATGTCACCCTGTGTTGATTTCACGTCTGTTATTCTGACTGTGACTGGAGACTTAAATGATGCAACGAATCGCTGAAGTGTGATTTGAATTCCAGGCTGGCCTGTGGGTGAACTCATCCATTATTAATCGGCGCTCCAGTGGGGATCTCCCTTCCCACTAAAGCCCATTTTGATTACCCATTACTAAAACCCCATAATGCTCTCAAAACACCCTTGTGACTGTGTGAGAGCAACTGAGAGAAGTCAGAGCCATCAGCCACACCTCTGCAACAGTAACCTGTGTTTGCTGCAGTAAACAAAATTCGGCCTGTTTTGTTTTTCACTAAGCTGTGTTCCTCTAGCAGAGTGCTTGTGTGTAGAGAGCACTGCAATGAAGATTTGTTTTTGTGGGTGAAAACGAGCGTTCCCCTGACAAAAACCTAATGAGACTTTTCCACTTGCTTTTGGATTATTGCAGAAAATAAGCTTCCCGATCAACGAAAGCATAGGATTTAGTTCATAATGCAAATTTTTCACAAGTTAACAAAGTGTTTGTGAATTTTGAAGCCTAAATGCAATCGGCTAAATGCAAAAAAATAGACTATAAATTAATTATACCATGGTCGCATGACTAAAACACCACAAGGCTAGATGATGGAGTAGATGATTTTCAAAAAGGCCTAATACTAATTTGAGAGAACTCCGTTCCAAAATATTAATAAAAACGTTCTTTTTCATTCCAAATTTATTTTCAAATGATAGGTTTACATTTAAATTCACTTAATCAAAACAACAAAAGCAGTCACACGTCAAAAGTTTCTCGTTTAACTTAAAAAAGAAAAAAAAAAATGTTTATATGTAATTTTCAGTTTCTGTTGCCCGCAGATGTAGCAGAAAACATCATGGAAACGTCATGTTTGCATTTTCTGTGTTACTGGCCATAATTCTAACCTTAAAATCAGGATTAGGCATAAAATAATTTCTTTAGAATGATTCTTGCATGTACAAATCAGCTGAGATTTCAACAAATAGTTTTAAGCTGGTTTAGAGGAAGAAACAATGTGTATTTTTGTCTTTGATTAAGGGATGGTACAAAACTTATTACTTAAAAAAATGGCTCTTGAAAACAAATATTCTACAAAATGTACATCATGCTTTGTAAGGAAGTGTGCCTGTATTTCGGGAGTCTGCATGCACCTAAAAATGAGAAAGAAATGAGGGTAACACTTTATTTTAACCTGGCATAATACAGAGTAATTACCTAATTAGGTACTTGGTAATAGCCATTTTAAAATAAAACGTACTTATCATGTAACTAAGTTATGCAACAGCCTGTTATTACAGTTTGTAATTATCTTGCTGTAACAGGCAGCTACTGTTACACATATGTTACACTCCGAGTCTGTTACACAGATACTTACACTTAAGTACAATCTTGATGCGCTTTATTTTAAGTAGCTTATGCCTGTGTAATATTCTGTAATTTTAATGTAATTAGAGGGATATTACAAATATTTAAGTTGTGTACTCATGGTTTAAATCACACTAAGGTGCAGCTAGATAAGTGTACTTAATGTGTATCTATACTTTACACCTTAAGTACGATCTTGATGCACTTTATTTTAAGTCGTTTATACCTGTGTGCTTGAATTTACAGTTCAATTCCTAGTAAGTGAGCAACACATATGTGACAATTCCTTTGGTTAGATTTTATTTTTTATTTGATAATTTTTTCAATTGTATAAATTGCCAGAATCACGAGTGCACTGGGCGCACCGCAATTTATCACGTAGATGAGTTTTCTATTATGTTTCTCTTGCTGTGCTGAGATTTCAAATGGATATGGGCATGTACAACATCCTATCCATCACTAAAATAGTCGGAGTGGCAGATTTTGGCAGGGTTTGTATTTTGGGGCAGCTCTCATAAATGTTTTAACTACCCCTGTCTGGCTGCAGTTGCACCAGTTCTAGTGCCGCAGTGAAAGCCAATCCAGTCACATGAATAATGTAGAGACCCCTTAGTCCCTGCTGTGTGCATGCCCGGGCTTCACATCGCCGCTTCCCATTTCCCCTGGTACATTTTCTCTCTTGTTGCAACACACTTGTGTTTTGCCCTAAATTGTGAAGAGTCTTTCTGTTGCATTGCAGGCTTCATATCTAGAGAAAGAGCTCCGTATTCAGACTGGTATACACTTTTTTTTTCTTAGTGAATAGCAGCAGATATTTTAAATCTGTACTGTTTTGTGAGTATAAAAAACGATTACTAAAAGAGCAGAAATAATTGAGAGCAGAGTGAGCACACTCGTTCTCTCTCACGCACTGATGCTAGAGTTCGGCACCTCATAGACAGGGTGGAGCAAAAAATAAACGAGCGGAGATGGAGGAAAGATGCATGGGAGAGGCAGAGAAATCTGTGCGACCCAAGTCATCCAAGCTGTGGGAGCATTTCACACTAAATAAACAGAAAAGTGTGTTAACTGCAAAATATATAAAACTGTTTTAAAGTGAGGAATGTAATGTCCTGGTCCTGGTGTTTACTCGTTATCCAGCTTGACAAGCAAGTTAGCGTCAGCTCGTTAATAACAGTAGTAAAGCAGGGGTGGTATAGTTACTTTTCTCTTTGCATTGCAAGACTAAAGACACGTTTTTATTCACTCGCCTATTCACACGCTTTTCTTACTTGGTAATTTTGTCTCGTTTCCAGTCCGAATATCTAAAAAATCTTCTAAAAAATATCTTATATCAAGATTATTAGACAAGAAAAATGGCATGAGAAAATTATGTGATGCTTAAAATTAAACTTCTGTTAATGAGATTATATCTCAAGCCATTTAAAGATTTAAACAGAGACAGATTGTGCAGAGTTGTGCTCTAGTTATTGCTTATATATATATATATATATATATGTATATATATGTGTATATGTGTGTGTTTGTTTGCCTTTTGAACATTAAACTTGCAAGCATTTATTTCCATGTAAATGTCCATCTAAATGCTGTGGTTTTCTTCCAGGAGACACGGCACAACCTGACAGTGAATCTGACCACTTTGAGAGTGTGGTGCTACGCCTGTACCAAGGAGGTTTTCCTGGAAAGAAAACTGGGTCCACATGCACAGTTGCCCAGCGCTGCCAAGCCCATCTCCCCAGTACAGACCCCCAGCCCGGTCAGAACTCTTATACAACTTTCTGTGAATTCAAAGCAAAGATTAGAGACTTGGTTGTGCTTGGATAAAACCTGTTTGATATATAAAGCTATTTGAAACACTGCCTATAAATAATTGCATAGAAGACAAAACCAATCACAGTTGAAATATGCAAATATATGTAAGACCAAGCACAAATCTAAATTCTTTATGTAAATGTTATGTCATCATTTTTGTGAGTTATTTCAGTGGTGATGGAAAGCTGTTTTAATTAAATTTAATTAAAATCTCCAATAATAGATTTTGCAGGGTTTTTTGAACGTTGTTTAGGGGCACACAACTACCCTTATTTGCTTTTTTTTCTTTTCTTTTTTGCTAAATCGTGCTGTTGCTTATCTTTTTCCATTGTCTTTCTGGTTCTCAGGACCCCAAAGCTCCTGGGAGCCCCACCTCACTGAGAGTTCCTCCAGCGGGAACCTGTGATGACCTGGATATGGAGACTGAGGAGGAGGATGAACTGAGAACCAGAGGTCTTTCATCTCTCATGTCTGGTGATCTGTGCATTTGCTCTGCGTTCTGCATTGTTAGTCTGATCCTCGTCATCTGTTCCTCCTCACAGGTCTGACTGGACTGAAGAACATTGGCAATACCTGCTACATGAATGCAGCTCTCCAAGCGCTTTCAAACTGGTAAGAACCCAATAATCAATCTGATGTTTTAATTTTAGTGTCCTAATTTGTGTCTTTCAGTCTAGTTTTGCTCTGGTTTAATCCATCTCTCTCTCTCTCTTTCTGGTTTATCTTCTAGTCCTCCACTGACACAGTTTTTCCTGGACTGTGGTGGTCTGGTGAAGACAGACAAGAAGCCGGCATTATGCAAGAGCTATCAAAAACTCATCACAGATCTTTGGCACAAAAACAGGTACATTCCTCTCTTGCCTTTTCCTATTTAAGTGTAATTGTTCAGGTATTTTCTAACTTTCTTTGCTCTTGTTTTGTGTGGTTGCAGGAACTCCTATGTTGTTCCTACAAATCTATTCCAGGGCATTAAGTCTGTAAACCCAATGTTTCGTGGTTATTCCCAACAGGTATGTTTTCTTAAATTAATATGTGTAAGGGATTCCCAAATATTAAAATTCTGGCTTACTTTATCACTCAAATGTTTGCAGTAAGTTGTATTTAGATTTTATAACGGGGAGCAAACAAAAAACTTCCTGACCACAAACATTTGAATGTTAATTTTTCTAAAAAATAAATAAATAAATAAAAAAAGCTTTAAATGCTACACATGACTTTCAGCATCACTGCATTATAATGTACCTTATAAAATATGTTTTAACGCATTTTCATTTGATTACATTTGAAAAGATTGATTTAAATTGTTTTAACACAGAATCCAGAAAAACAACTGATTAAACATGCTTTTTGAAGTTTCTATCTCCAGAAAAAAATACAACATAAAACACAGTTTGGGGAAAAATATAATTGATTTCATAGGGCCCTAGGATGCTTATTTAAAAAAAAATATTCATAGGCTCATCCTGTCAACCAATAGTGTGAGTTTGAGGCGGGACTTTGTTTCCACCCAGATGAGGTCAGACTCAAATTATCCTGCTTGCTCTGGGAATTTCATCTAAGAGAGCATCATTCTCACTTCGCTATTTCTCCTCTATCATACTTTGTCCTCTAGCTGCATTTAACAAGACCCATTTTTATTCTTGATGACGAGAGATTCTATTCTCTTATGTGGGGCATCTGATTCAGAGTCTCTCTACATGTTTGATCACCTCCAACCACTTGGAAAACATCCACTGTCATGCCTGGCTGGAGAGGAAGGCCGGTTGGAGAATTAGTGTTGACATGAATGGGCCATCATAGGATGTTCAGAGACTGTAGGAAACATTCATCTCATTTTCAGACTCACTTTTGTGAAGCCCAGATAGACCGTGGACTCCTGTAGAGGGGATATAAGTCAATGAATGCCTTATTTTATTACATTTCCACTACAAAATGTGAAGGGAAATGGGCATTAATACCATTAACTGAATACTGCCAGGAAACCTTTTGTCCTTGTACTGCATTGACATAATACAGCAATAGCCTTCTGATCTTATGTGCCGTGTCCTGTTGTTGGTAACTTGTTTCCCTACCAGGATTCTTAATACCAGGATGTTAGAATGCCAGTTGGCCAAGTTGCCATGTGGATGAGCCAGTAATGACTAATGTTCTCATAAGCTTCAGCTGTTCCTATAGCGATGGGGTCCCTGTGGGTCCCTGGCTAATCTGCGGTATACAACGTGAGCCTCCATGCGTGTTGCATTCTTTTGATAATGCTTGGAAAGATTTGGTCAATGGGTGTGTGATTGTCAGTGCACATGTCAGAATCTGACCGCCAAGTTTAATGGACTGGTAAACAAGACAAATTCAATTAAAGGGGAAGTTCAACTGAAAAATTTAAATTCTGTCATCATTTACTGGCGGTATATATCAGATTCAGTGCTTTAATCTTAGAAACCCCCTAATATTGGCAAGCTACATTTGCAGAATAATGTATGAATAATAATACAAAGACCTGCAAATAGGATAATATAGACCTGAAAATAAGATAATCAAGATAAAACTGATCAAATAAAACCTTTTGATAGTTATAGTTTTGGTCCTTGGTGAGTTTTGGTTTACCAGTTCGCTCTAGAAAGAACTAGTTTGTGCTTATTTTGCAAAGCATTAATCAAAATGTTTCTCTATGCTAAGGACTCTCAGGAGTTCCTGCGTTGTCTGATGGACCAACTCCACGAGGAGCTCAAAGAGCTCATTCCTGAACCCAAGGACCCAAACCAGGCTGTGGCCATGGATGACAGTCCTGACGAGGACAACCGCAGCCAATCCGACGACTTCCAGTCCTGCGAGTCTTGCGGCAGCAGCGACCGTGCTGATAGCGAAGGCCTCAGAGTCCCAGAGGACATCAATGAAGCTGAGATGCTGATTTCAGAGCAGAACCAAAACAACCGAGACTGGCAGAAAGAGAAGAATTTCATCAACAATCTGTACCGTGCTGGTTCCCATGGCGATCTGGATAAAGATGTGGACACAACCAATGAGTCCAGGCCAATTATCAGCAGCCAAGGAGCCATTAAAGCCCAGGGCCGAAATTCTGGTAAATGCAAGGCTGTTATTTTTATGCAGTTTTTTTTTTTTACACCAACATGTAAACGGACAGCCTTAAAGACTCCAATAAACTAATGTTGAAGGTTGTTTTGTTCTGTGCTTAGAGGTAAAACATGTGTATACTTTATCTTATAGATATGGCTTCTTTGTTTCTGCCTTGTTCAGATTCAAACCCTGAAATCCAGGTCAGCAGTTCCATCAGACCACACAGTCCCAGTGGGAATGAGGGTGTCACATCTAGACTGTCCAGCAGTCCCCCCAAATCCTCAGTGTGGCAAAACCTGAGCTGTACTCACAAGAAAGGTATCAAAATCTGAGTCGGGTTTAGGAGTTTGTACTAGTTTCATTAAACGTATTTATTAGGGATGCACTGAAACTACAATTTTGGACTGAAACCAAAGAAATGCCAAGAATAAATATTTAATAGTTAATTAGGCTAATTAATTTGATTTAATAACACAAATAACATTTAAATTGCTCACAAGGCAGTTTTATGTCAACGTTTGAATCACATAATTGTTTCTACTGGTTGTAAAATTGACATTTAATGTGCCCCTATTATGCCTTTTTAAATATGATCATTCATGCAGTGTGTCATGTGAACATAAACTATCTGCAAAGTTGTGACGCCGACAGTGCACGATAAATAAAGTTATTGTCTATCAAAAAATACAGTCGGCTCACATTCGCCTAAACGAGTCTTCAGCAATTGGCATCTTTTTCTGTTACAGCCACGCGTCACAAAGTAACATATTTGCATAATGTCAGCCCACGTTCTACGTTACGAACAACTTGCCCCGCCCCCAAACAGTTCAATGTCCAGGTGGTTCACATCATGTCAAGAAGATGCTGTATCCTGTGCTGTCACTCAGTTATGGCAATGGGCATTTGTTTTCCGACACACGCTGTAGCGGTAGACCAATCATAAAGGCCTGCGCCACCTGACCAATCACAGCAGTGAGGACTCACAGAGAGGCGGGGTTTAGACTGACTGATTCTTCAAACTGCTTCACACGAGTTGTTTACGATTCATTTAGAAATGGGATAAAAATAAATCTATTTTTGGAGAAAACTAAAGTGTTTTTTGACCTTGCATACATGTAAACCTGTTTTAAGAGACTC
>JAUMHP010000041.1:3842670-3855443 GCA_032361065.1 Enteromius trimaculatus
TATATAAATAAATTTACATAATTATTTTATATAAAACTATTATACTTTAAAAAATTATAATTAACATGTTAAAATATCAGTTTTGATAGCTATATTTATTACAATACTGTACTGTTAGACAAGTAACTTTTATATGTGTAATAAAAAAAAAATTGTTGTCATTATTTAAAATATATTTACATGTATATCTCCAACATTTCCATGGACCCCCTTAGCACTCCCTGGGGGTCCCTGGTCCCCAATTTAAAAACCACCTTTTTAGAAAAAGCTTAAAAATATAGTACAAGCGATGACACAGTCTTACAAGTTAATTTTGATTGAGAACCTAATTCATTGACCTCAGCCTGACATAAAATTAAAGTAGTTTACTGAGCCCTAAATAGCACTGGTGCAATCAAGCCATTATTTCCAGTCACAGACAGATCAATAGCACATAATAGTGCATTCTTCAGTACAATATGCTGCTCATCATCAGGCTGAAATGCTCGGTCAGATCGGTGCTGACAGCAGAGCTCTTGAGAGCCGGTCATTATGAAAGCAGCGAGCGTGTGGGCCGCGGCTGCTGTCCTGTACAGTATCGCAGTGAGCGGGATTGTGGGATTCACATTCACAGCAGAACCGAGAGAGAAAAAAACATGGCGGCTGCCGAATGTGCAGCAAACGATTTGCGGAAGTGAGGTAAGTGTAATTCTGTAGCTTCATAAACCCTTTTACATTGAATTATCCGTCACTCAAGCCCAATTCCCCGACTTTATCTCGAAGTTAAAGCAGACTCTGCTTCAGGAACCGCTCCGATTGTAGCGGTTCGAGCGGATTTAATGGGCAAAGTTGTTGCGGTTGATCAGTTGTGTATGTTCACGCTGCCCCCGCTCCTCTGCACTGGTCCACGCTAGCCTGTTAGCTTCCACATTAAGGCCCTTTTAGCTTCAAAAGTCTTTTATTCACTTACTCTGCTGTGTGCGTTAATTTGACACCGGGAAACATATTTCTTTCTGTTCGTTAACAAGTGATATGAATGTGCGTTAAAAAGGGTGCGCCAAATTCGTTAGCATTAGCATGCTAAAGTGAGTCTGTATCATCTTTATTAGCGCTCCTAGCCAAAATGCTAATTAGTGGCTGAGTTGTTGGGGGAAAAAAAATAAACCGACTTGTTTGTGTCTCATTGTTGCGTGGCTGTCTACACAATGACAATGTTTTGTTGTTTGTAGTGCGAAATAAGTGGATTTGCGCATCCAGTGAATGCAGTAGTTAGCAGGTGAGCTAATAAAACCCTGCGGACACATTTGTCTTGTTCAGTTAAACGGTTAGTTGTATCTTAAAAGCGTATTTTTTTACTAAAATATATTATGAAGTGAGTGAAGCAAACGTGTTGCATTAAGGACTAATTGAGAAGTTGAGTTCCGCTCGGAAGTCACCCGAACTGGAGAAACTTGCACCGGGGTGTTTGGGAGGCAGCCGGGCTGCACATCATGCCGAGCCGCGGATGCGGTGTTGCCGGAGAGGCCCGTTAAATGCAATTGAAGGAGAACATGTTTCTTCTTACGACTGTTCTAGATACATAACGGTGAGTTAATAGTCTGCAGTAGTGCTTAAAACACTGTTTGTTTGTTAGTGTGTCGGGTTTATTAGCACAAACCCGTTTCTGAGGAAAACATCACATTCTGAGAACAGGTTTAAATGAGAGTTAATCACGGAGAAACCACCGCGACGAGCTATTTAGAAAACGTGCTGAGCTGCACGGAGGGCGAGTGCTTTCCTCCCAGTTGCATTTGGACCGGACTGGGGTGTTTTGTGATGATAGCTCATTGGCGAGCACGTGTCAATTTAAAGTTCTTCGCCACGCGCGCTAGCTGTACGATTATTCAGGAAGTTTTAAATTCTTAACGCGTGTGGCGCGAACTGCAGAATGACAACGTCATATTTCAAGTCTATAAAGAACAGTCCCGAGTGAGTTTGAGGGAAGTCGGTGGTTATCTCGCCCTTCTTGGATGAGCTACTGTTGGCACCTGCCAGCGGCTGAGGTAGCAGTATCTCTTCTTGTTTGTGTCGATTATAACCTGTCCATTGTTTTTTGGGAATAACTAGACGAAAAAGAATCCCAAACATTAAACATAAAACATTAAAATCTATTTCTTCCAAAATTCCACATCCTGTCCAATGTTGTTCTCAAAACAATATGCAATTTGGAGGCATAGTGAATGTAGGCTGTATGCTAGCATTATGTGCAAAAAATCGAAACTGAAATATAAAAGTTAAAATCACCATATTAAAAATTAGGAAAAAACCAAATCAGAGGCTTTAACTTGTACGAGGTAGGAAAAACTCACATTCATTTATGTGAACATATTGCATTTATTGTCTTAGATTGTCACTGCTCTCAAAAAATAATGTAATTATATCACTATGCTTAATATTTAAGAAATAGTTACACTATCTTATAAAAATCTTGTAATTATTTAAACTAACAATGTAAGTTGTCTTTCTCTAAAGACCTCAGCTTAAATCTTAATTACCTTCATATTCACATTTAAGAATGAAGCATTTATGTGCTCTGCTAGCATTAATTTTACACTGTTGTACACTGACTTCATTTTTATTCCAGTTCAGGAAGACTTGAAATACAGGGCACAAGTCACATAGACTAATCTGTTGATGCTTTTATAGTAAGATGAATATAGTATAGATGAACAGCACACTGGTTTGGAACAATATGAGGATAAGTACATAATGTGTGAATTGCTCTTTCTACTTTTAACTGTCCAGCTTTGTCTTGGGACAATGCCAGGCGTCACAAAGCGTCTCCATTGGCTGTCAAAAGAACAAAAAGGGCCGCTGCACAGATGGGCTGCTGGTGATTCCTGTAGTGTGAACTAGTGCAGGCGGTAATCTGGAGATGCTGGTTCTGTTCAAATTGAACAAGGTCAGAACTAACATCTCTATTTGTAATTCATTATATTAAGAATTGTGTGTTCTAAATCATTAGCTGCTAAAGAGTTTTATACGTATTGTCATGTTTCTTGACGTGTTGATTTTTTTTTAAACTCAATTTGTTTTTTTCTGGAAGTTTGGTGAAAAGCCTCTGCTTTAATAAAGTTGATCCTAGTGAGTTTTCTGGTTTGAAATGCTTTGAGCATGCTCTGTTACATCGCTACTACTTTTATACCAGGATAAGCAACCTAACCTTCACATACTCATATTTGAGTCCCCAGATAACCTCATTATGCAGAAATGACTCATGTCAGAATGATTGTAGCGTATGGGATGACATTATTAGCTTTTAAAAAGAGTTTTCCCCTCTCATTTTACTACAATGTCTTAAAAAAAATCAGTTTTTTTTTTTCAGATCAGTAAATGAGAGGACAGGGAAATGAAGACAAAGCTTTCCTTTATTATGTTTTTGAACTAGATCTATCAGCCTGTATGTGTTTGTTCCAATTCCAACCACAGGTCTGGATTGGCTGTATGGAAAAACAGGTCTTTTATAGACTTAAAAAACAATCTAGTAGTTAAACTGACATGGGTAGTAATGGAAAATTATGTTTTCTAACCATTTTAATGCTTTTAGTATTCAAGCCTGACACCACCCCTTCTGTGTGTTTTCCGTCTCTTTTTTTATATGCATGGTCAAATCACATTAGACGCTCAACAGGAGTCTTCAGTGGAGTGTGAATAAGGGATTCGTGTAAGACTGTCCTCAGGTGCCTCTCATTTCTCAAGCAAAACTAATGTCAGCAGTGCGAAATCTTATTCAGAGCCTCTCATCATTCAGATCACACTAATGGTACATGGCAGTGATTGTGCAGACTGAAGAATGTGGTGTGGTCTTTAATGTCGTTTTTACTGTGAATGATCTAGAGCTATGGTTTCATAAAAACTGTTGCTGTTTTTCCCCCCTTCAAGGACAGTCTGACAGTGTTCTGGCTGTAATAAAACCTAAAATTATCTCTCTTCTCTTTTTTTTTTTTTTTCCGACTGCATATGTCCTGGACGGATCCTCTTGCACGGCCGTAGCAGAATGGAGGCAAATGAGAAATTTGATATGGTTTAATCTAATTTGTCACACTTCAAGCTTCTGTTTGACTTTAGTACCACACTGATTATTGAGTAATGCAGACGACAGTACCAGTCCAGTGCTCCCTGAAGTCTGCTGTGAAGCCCCCCACATCATGTTTTGTTGCAGCCTTGCAGATTTTGTGCATTTTACTGTTCTCATATCAATATATCATATTACTGTAAGCGCTAGTCTTTGGACTGACTGCTTCATTTGTCATACCCAGGGTCCAAAATTAGCTTTTTGCACGCATGTGAATTGGGAAAAAATGTACAATTAAGTGTGCTTGCTTGCATCCTTTCTTTCTTTCAATTAATGGATGGGGGGGGAAACATTTATTTTAACATTTAAATCACCCTCATTTCATTCCAAACCCATAAGAGTTTTTGTTCATCGTTGAAACAGAAATTAAGATATTTTTAATGAAACTTGTGAAATTTCTGTTCCTCAGTTGAAAGTCCATTTTTAACCAAATTTTGGTTGTTGAAAAATCATAAAGACATTGTGAAAGTAATGCGTTTGAATTCAGTGGTTATTATTACTACATATTTAATTACATATTGAATTAAATTAATCTTTCGTTTATTGACATATAAACAATGATCAGAACACATGCATTAAAAATGGTAAACAAAAATGTAAGCATGCTTTCTTCATCCTCAGTAGGTCTTTTTTTGTCACACTTAAAACTTCAGTTCACCATATTTGATCTGTGTGCTTTCTTCATTGTTTGTAAAAGAATAAAAGCACAAATTATTATTTTTTACTTACAAAAGAATATTTGTGACAAACATTGCACGCCGTTGCATCACAGATCGCTGCATGCAAAATCATGTCTATCCATGAAATGGCTTTTTTTTTGGTGGTTTGGAATATTGCCATGAATGTTCTGCGTATACGTTTCATTTTATTGAGTTCGGGAAAAGAAAAAAAAAATGCAAATTTTCTTCTGAGGAAAGCATTTCTGTTGTTTTTAGCTGACCGTTTGATTCGTGTCAGATGTGACACTAAGGATCCAGGTATACCTAATTATTTCTCCATCTTTCTCATCAAGTTGAGTGGTCAAGCATTTCAAAGTGTACTCTGTTGACCATGAGTGTGTTGTTTGGTTGCGTTTGGCACTTGAACCTCTTTTCTAAGCTTTAAAAATCAATCTCACAAGTCTGCATGGACATGTGTTACATCTGCAAAGCCACAATGGAACATGATTGTACACTTTGACTTGAAGACACACAGTATATATTGGCTTTATATCAGTAACATTTAGATTATTGTAATTTAGTTTTCATCATGCAAAATTGCAGTGCCTAGAGTTCCCAGCCAACTTGCATTTTTGGCGCTTAATGATTGTTCATTTTGACTCCGGTCACAAAGGTTCTGTGGAGCACTGACTGCTTCATTAGAGACACCCATGATCAGTCTTACAAGACTGAAGGGTTGTTGTATTTGTGTTGCGTTGTTGAAAAGCACTTTATAGCTCAGATAAGAAGCGGCTTAAATGCAGACCATCCCCCTTCACATCTGCAGCTTTAGCAATGCACCAGGGAAAGCCTAGCAAGCACATGTGTGATAAGTAGATTGATAGCTTGTGGGAAACTCTCAGATAACCTCTGAATATCAAACGTATTTATAGGATATTAGATAACAGTAGATCATAGCTTGCCCGTAGGTTGTTATTTCTCCAGTGGTGTGTGTTTGACACCGTTTTACCAAACCCAACGACTATGAGAGCAAGAGGGAAGAACTTGCAATAAGGAAATCGTGCACATTTAAGATCTGTTGTGAAAATCTTGTTGGTGATGTTTGCTCATGCATTATCGCTATTACTATTGCACATAAGTAATAAATAATTTATGCAATCATAATTGTGCAGCTTTCTAAAGGGGTTGTTCTGTTAGGTTTTATAATAAGTGAGCAAAAAATCTTTGCCTGGTTCTTCTGTCTTGAACAAGTAAATAATTGCATAGCAGCACTTTGGCATTGTGGTGGCAGCTTTTGCACAGGCAGACTTCGCTTATGTTTTCACTAGCATAAAAGCTATAAATGAAGACGTCTCTCTCTCCTTTTCCCATGAATGCACTCTCATTCTTGACACAGAAGTTATATTCTCTCCCTGCTGCTTCTCAATCCTCTGTGAAGGAACATCCACCAAAAAGATTAACTCACGTCTTTAAACATCAGCTAAAAAGTTTCTTTTAACTAATTTGTCCATATTTGGTTCTTTGGTCCGTTATGTGTTTATCTTTTTTGGTAAATCATCTTCATGTGTTTTTTTTTTAAATATAACACAGAGACAAAGTTATCTAGCTGGCTGACTATACTAGCTTTTACCGAAATAGCAGGAATGATTTGTGATTGTCCCAGAAGCTTTGGATGGAATAAGTTGAAAGTTATGTACCGATCACTGTATGTTACTGTGTCCAGCAAAAATGTGTTTATGGATTCATAGCTGTTTTCAGGCAATTTTTTTCCCCTCAGAAATCCTTTTAGAATTATGAGCTGTAGCTGTTGTCTCAAACCTTTTAAACTTTGAATCTGAATAATATGTAATTATTCTCTCGTCATGTCCCTCAGGTGCCCACATTCTGCTGCTGAGGAGAGAGCACCACGATGAGGAGACAGTAGGCACCCACCATAGTATGGCCGCATCCCGCTCTTCGCGCGTCACAAGATCATCAGTGGGGATAAATGGATTGGATGAGAACTTTTGTGGTCGAACCCTCAGGAACCGCAGCATCGCCCAGCCGGAAGAGAGCTCTCCGCCTCCTGTGCCCAGAGCCCGCTCGCCCAAGAAGAAGCAGGACTGTCAGCAGCACCAGCAGACCGGAGCACAGGTCGGAAAGGTAGCAGAGATCAAGGCAGAGGGTGAGCCCTTGCCATCCTACGGAAAGCGAGGCTTGCCAAGCTCTGAGAAGGACGAGTCAGACAAATCGGACAACTGCGAGCGTCCTAGGGCCTGGGGTGGGCCGGAAGCCTCCCCAGCCCTGAAGAGGGCCAAGCGCTGCCCTCTCTCAGGTGAATCGCAGGGGGTTGAGGAAGAACCTTCTCTCAAACCAGAGAGCCCTGATCCCGCTGCACCGAAGGAAAATGACGAGGGCGCCAAAACGAACGTGTCCTCGGACCCTCCGCTCAGTCTCGACAAAGAGGCAGAGCAGAAACAGGACGGCCCGCCGGAGGAGATCGCCTCTCCGCCACAGGCCGGCGAGAACGTCAAGGCCACCAACAGCCTCGCTGAACTCCATAAGGAGCACTCAGAAGTTGCTGCCTTACCCCTGGAGCCCTGTGCCTCCCCTGCCACGCTTAACAACAGTCCTTCACTGTTAAACGGCAACCAGGCTGCGCCCTCATCTCCCGACCCTATCGTGCCTTGTAGATCCCCTCATCCCAAGCAAGCCAATGAGTCCGACAGCCCTCAGATTGACTGTGAGAAAAACTGCACGCCAGAGGAAGCTGCCGAGGCCGTGCTGTCCCGGGAACCCGAGATGGAGGTAGAGGTGGATGTCGTTGGGGACGCCGGCCAGGCTCAGGACGAGCTCACAAGAGAGGAGAGCACCAACGGCGGCTTCCAGGCTGAGCCGCAGGACCCTTCTGACAACTGCTCGAATATCTCAGGAGAAACAGCGGTGCTGACTGTCTCCCAGCTGCCTGCGGAGCCCCCATCCTTCACAGAGCCTCAAGAACACCGATACACCCTGAGGACTTCACCGCGCCGTGCTGCCTTTGGTAGTGGGCTCAAAGCCAGCTCCCCCAAACCCAGTTCCCCGCACATAGACAATGGTTCGTTGAAGGAGGAGTCCACGCCGGTTCCTCTTTCCTCTGAGGACACCAGCCATAAAGACCTTCCCCATCATGCACTGGGGCTTTCTAGCGAGGCAGACAATGAACTCTCAGAGAAAGCAGGAGTCAGTGGAGAGGTTGGCGTGTCGGATAGTAGAGTGTCAAGATCCACCAAAGAGCTGCTGGCCGCTCAGGCCGAGGAAGATGAGGAGGAAGAGGAGGATCCGGATGTCTACTATTTTGAGTCTGATCACTTGGCTCTCAAACACAACAAAGAGTATGTTCCGGTTTATGCTATCCTGTCTGAAGTCATCAGTTCTGCTAAACCAATGTGTGTTTTGTGCTTTCGCCCCTTTTTTGTTTGTTGTACCCTTTTGTGTTTATTCTTTTTGCTGTGGCAACCTCTACTATTCCTCATATTCAGAGTTAATAATTTGAACAAACCCCAAACCCAAAGTATGAACTTTTAAAAAGCATTAAGGAGGTGCCCAATTCCTGGAGATCTGCATGCATCTGTTCCAGCACTGTCTGTAATTATCAAGTGCTCCTGAGCAGATGAACTGGCTGGATTGGTTGTGTATGATCGGGGTTGGAGCTCTCCAGGAACAGGATTGGGCACCCCTGAATGGACCACATCCGAAAAACATTTTTTTTACTTTTGCCAGTAGCAAACTTCCTTGTGCGCCCTAGTAGCAACTGTTTCAGTTTCAGGAGGTCTCTTCATAAATCAAAGCAAGAAACCTACTGAAACTGAAACCTGAAAAGTACTAGTTGGGATTTGCTAGTGGTAGCTATTTGAAAAGAGCATTGCTTTAACTTATGCAGTTGTGAAAACCCAGCAGGTCGGGTTTCGATTTTTTTTTAAAATTTGAACAGGATGGCCCAGATAAACATCTTGGTGTTTTCCTGCTTAACTCTGCATACTTGTTTTCTGAAGCGTAGTAGTCGACAGTGCTAGCAGAAAATGAGCAACAGCTGCTGTAAACTCCAGGACGGTGGTAGGTAATAAGTGATGGAAGGCCTGCTGCTGGTCGACAGGTTGTCCTGGGTCGTGCTCATTCAGCATGTGCCCGTCTCACAGTATGAGTGCAGGGATCAGGAGCAGCCAACTGGATTGGCTTGTCGGTCAATAGAAATGAAAGGGATTGCAGTCATGTCAGGACTGTGTGAATTATTTATCTTTTGTTGTCATATTGAATCGTTCTCATTTCTTATCTGGGACAGTTTTTCTCCTGCGTGTAATTTGGGTTCATTGTGTGCTTGGCATACATTTAATTTATAGATATATGAAAGTTTTCTTGAAGAAGCAAATATGAGTTCTTGTTTGTGCAAAACTGGCCACCACAATGCCAAGGGGTTTTTGCTAGGGTCTTGCTAATTCTATTGCCGGTTACTTCATTAGATTTTGCTCTTGATGATCATTTAGATGAGTAGTAGTCTACGGCAAGCCTCAGATTTGAGCGCTCCAGTGATTTGGAGTTTGGAGGTTTGTTGATATCCCTAAACAGAAGTAGGAAAATAGTGATAGTAACGATAGCTTAACAAGGTAGGCACTGCACTATGAACATGCTCACATTGGCTCCAAACTCAAAAAGATGTATGCATGTAGTATTTAGCACATGTTAAAATGGCCAAAAGCCCATATCATTATATGTTTGTTTAGTTCTTGTCTGTTATAACAAAGATCTGGTCTGCTTTTCAGATGGTTGACCCATAGGTGGCAGTGCATTGCCAGCCATATGTCAGTTTCGGGCTCATTGCCATCGTTGGCTGCTTTCCCCGGCCTGCAGTGCTACATGCCTATCTTCATTGTGCATCTAAATCGAGAGGCTGTTAACAGCTCCTCTGCGGTCTAAGTTATTAAATGGCTAGGAAATTGAAGAAAAACTAGTCAGTTGCCCTCAAGTAAGACAAATCAAATGGAGCAAGTACTCTAAATGAATTCTTTCTGAGATTGCATGCTTGCTGTCATCAGTTGGTTTTCATTCATGCCATGTTAGGCTAGATTGATTATACAAGGTCTGTTGAGCTTCTGAATAAGATTACTTCTAAGCAGTAGGCCGAATCTCCCGCTTAGAAGAGCATCTTTGTCTAATTCGCCCTTTTTTCCCCTCGTTCGTTTTTGTGTGTGTTCCTATTTGTGGATCCTATGTTCCTGAGGCTGTGCAGGGAAAAGGTCAAAGCTCTGTAGCACTCAGCCAATGCCATATCTTCTTAACTAAAGAGATGATTCCAGAAAAGCTTTTTTTCCCCGCTTCTGAATACCATGTAATATGTTTTTGGAGATTATTACGCAACATAAAGCTAAAAGAGAAAAATTGTGATTTTGATTGCACTTTATTTCAGTCCACTTGTCTACAATTAAAGGGATAGTTCACCCAAAAATTTAAATCCTGTTTTTAATTACCTTTATGTGGTTCTAAATCCGCAAAACCTCTGTTCATCTTCGGAACACAAATGAAGGCATTTATGGAGAAATGAGTGCGCTCTCCATTTTCCACTATTTTGAGGAGTACACCAGAACTCACACACATGCTTTCTGCTGAAGTAAACAACGCTTATTACGTTCAGTAGTCAGTGTGCGCATGCTGAGCTTAAACAGTGGTCGTTATGTTCTGAGGTACTCTCCAAAATGGCAAAAGACTGTATCTCTGGGAGAAGAATTGCTGAATAAATTGTTATTGTTTTCTTTGTGCACAAAAAGTTTTCTCATAGCTTTGTAAATTTACAGACCCCTGGTGCCGTATGGATTATTGTACTGGTGTCCTTGCTACGTTTCTCTGTGTTGATCATGGTAACATCATTGCTGTCTATGGAGGGTCAGGGATTTCATCCAAAATATCTTAAACTGTCCCTTAGTTCTGGATAATAATTAACAACTTGTACTTAGTATAGGGTTAGAGTTAAGATTAGGGTTGTTGCATGTAATCCGTGTTATTACACATGCGTAATAAATGGACTGTAAAATAGTATTTCTATGATTTTTATATCTAGCAATTGCAGTATATCATAAAACTATCTCCTTAGGCTGAATATCAGTATTTGAACTTAAAAAAACTCTCCCTTAAAGTGTTAAACAATTACAAAATTAGTTCAGCTATCTCTGGGTACAAGCAGGAAACCCAGTTCCTGCATGAAGCTGTCGGTGCTGGCCACCCTTTGGCCAACAGGAAATTTTTCTATTTATAGAATAATTTTCCATGGGAACGTTTACAGGGACTTTCTTTAGTAGAGTGTATGTGGTCGTGCTGCACTTAAATTAAATAATGAATAACTGCTGAAAGATTGATGGTTAAATGCATAGCGTCTGCTGTTAATAGTGTACAAAGCATCTCTGCCGTTCCCTCTCCTCTGTCTTCTACATTAGTTATCAGAGGTTGCTCCAGACCATCAGTGTACTGGAGGCCCAGCGAACCCAAGCCATCCTGGACCTGGAGACACTGGCACGGCATCAGAAGGAAGCCCTGTCTGACCCCATCATCTTTGTGGACCAGCTACAGAAACGGGTACAGAAGCTTTCTCTGGGTTTTGATTGGTATTGTTTGAAATACCTGTACTTAGTCCTGGCTTAAAAGAATGTTTTTGATCAAAGGTGGAGTTGGGTCTGCCTCGGCCCCAGAGAGTAGTCCAGCTTCCGGACATTGCATGGGACCAATACACCTCAGGCCGTGGTGACTTTGAACGGGAGTTCTGTGACAAGAAACGCAAAACAAGGCAGTTGCAGTTAATCTTTGACAAAGGTGTGTATCTTTTTATGTGTTTGTGTATATTGTGTGTATATTGCCCCCAGGTCCAATTAACTAGGATATGCACCCAAAATACATAAAAAATGTCATTTGCAATTTATCTCAATCTCATTATGGCTTTGATTGGAAGTTTGATGATGAAAATTCTAAAAATGTGTAATTTAATTTTTTTTTTCATTTTTCAAAATAAAAAGAATAATAATAATAATAATAATAATAATAATAATAAATCATAAAAATAATTATTGTAGTTAATAAATAATAATTTTATAGTCATATTGACAATCAGAAATGTTTGGCTAAATTATGCAGTTCTAAAAACGTGTTGGGGTAAAAAAAAGGTCAGTGTAATGCAAAAAATATATAGATATAGATATAGATACAGATATATAGATGTGTAAATATAATAAGTGTGTTTAAAAATGTTTTAATTTAACTGTGTTGCAATCATCAAGTGTGAACATGCAGAAGAATAGAAAAAAGGAAGTTATATCTTGTTGACTCTTGTGATTGTGTCACGGTCAATAAATGTGTTTAGATTGTAGATCATATGGTGCAAGTTAGCATATTTATTAATTATTATAAATTTTAAAAAATATAACTGTTTTATTTAACCATAGGATATTGACATGAATACATTGCTCACTGTTCAGATGTCTTAGGGCGGCACATTTTTAAATGTTTTTCAACGTCTCTTTCAGCTGCGTTTATTTGACAAAAAAAAATGTATGTATACAAAAACGTTCCTTTTTTGGCATTATGATACAAACATGAATACAAAGATTCATGAAAAATTATGTAACGCATGCATTTATATTTAATAAAAAATATGTGATGTTAATATAATATATTTATACATGATATAAAATATAAGAAAATAAATATAGAAATGCATTTGCATGTAAATATTTATTTAATATATACATAATAAATAAACAGTACAAACACATAAATAATGTAAAGAAAAACTTATTTTGGATGCAATTAATCGTTTGACAGCACTGCTTTTTGGACTCTTTTGGTATGTTTGTTCAGTGGCAAATACATGGACAGGGAATATCCTAGTGGTGTGCATTGGCACTGCCCTCACGATTTGATTCAGTTACGATTCACCAGGTAACAATTCGATTCAATTCGATTCTATGATGCATTGCGATGCATCAAAATTCTACTGCACAAAAGGCAAATTTTTCATCAGT
>JAUMHP010000041.1:3865535-3878997 GCA_032361065.1 Enteromius trimaculatus
TGTGAGTGTGTAACCGTAGTGTGCGTGTGCAAGGACGTGTGATTATTACAGTTAACTATGCGAAGTGATATGGAACTCAAGATGAGATGAACTCAATGGCGTTGTATAGAGAAATTCCTTGTTCACGTCGGATGAACACATTCAATTTGGGCGTTTTTTGAGAGTTAGAAAGAGAACTTTTTTTTTTTGAGGACCTGTATTAACATGGATTTAGAACTGTTCGCTACAACTTGCCCCTACGGTGACAATGAATAGCACCTGTTTGCTCGATATTGTTCATAATGTTAGCGTCAAGGCAGGAAAGCCTTGTCTTTAGACCATAAGCGACTAAAGCTGTAGTGTAAAGTCGTTCCCCCCCGACCCATTTTCATGCCTGATATATTAGAGGTGGGCATAGATTATATATTCAGTGGAATAACAAACGTTCCACTGAATATATATATATATATATATATATAAGATGTTTGTTATTCCAAAAACCCATGTCACTGGATCACTAATGAAGAGGTTATGCTGTTTCACATTTCATGTTTTTCATTCCCAAAAAATAAGATGTTTGTTATTCCACTGAATATAAAGACAATTTTACCTTATATATCATTAAAACTAATTCTTGGTACCTGCTGGGACACATGCAACTAGTACATTTTACAGTTCTCACACGTTTATTTTTAGTTGCGAACATGAGTGAAATGCTCACACTCTATGGCTTAAATGTTATGGAAACAGTACATTATAAAGTACAAGGATTACAAGGTATGCAAATAATCAATTTAGACCACTAAAGTGAATGCTATCAGAATGTGAAGAGACAAAATATTTTTATACCAAATCAATATTTTTAAACCAAACCTGCCTTTGATAAACTGAATTATTTTATTTAATGTGGAGTCTTTACAAAATGTTTTCAAAGAACGCTTTATTTGAAGTTGCTGAAAAAGGAAATCTCCTCAATCTCAGGCCTTGTGCAGTTTATCTGCAAAATATTCTCGTGTTCCTTTTCTTTTTAACTTAAAAGGGTTCATCAGCTCTCATCCTAACCAGTCCCCTTTTTATTCACCCATTCAGTTTGTTCAAAACGGAGACCCACAAGCCCACACACAGACTGGAGCCAGTCTGCCAGGCCGAAACCTTCCTGGACAAAGACTACTGCTTACCGCAGAGCACAGGCTACAACTACCTGGACCCCAACTACTTCCCCGCCAACAGATGACAGGGACGAGCTCCAGCGCTAGTTTCCAGGGCTGGGCCGCAGCCCCCAGGGCATTCTGTGCATGGTTCCATCATCCAAGTCAAAGAAATGCTTACGTTTGGGCGAGAGGGTACCGCAGATGGGCCGCACCTCACCCCGACCCACTGCCGGAGGGGGGTGGGGTGGGGGAGGGTTCGTGGGAGGGAGGGGGCAGCACCCTGCCGCGGTTGTCAAACCTTACCAGGTCTCGTCAAGTAACACTATCTCAAATCAAAAGAAAAGAGAGGGAAGAACGAACAAAAGAAAAGGCGCACCGACATTCCCAGTCCCAGGACATTTAGAAGGCAACCCGACGCCTCCCTTTGTTCCGCCGGTTGAGTCACGGGCGTCAGTGATGCGCCTCTCTGAGGAGCGCGCGGCTCTGGAGTCATCGGCGGGAGCAGGGTTGGGCTCGCGTTAAAGTGCAAAATGTCGTCTGTAGTTGAAATATTTATAAGTGAAGCTTTGTGTGTGAGCTCTTTTCGTGAGGCGGGAGTACAAGGAGAAGTAACTTGGTGCTGAGACTGTCGTCTTTGAATCATACCAGGTTTTTAACCAATCGAGGAGGTTCACTCACAACTCCGACATTCTAAACAGGGGTTGAAAAAAAAAAAAAAGAAAAAATCCCAGCTGACAGACCCCATACATGTCTCTTGCCATGGGCTACCATTTTCACTAGAAGCTGCTCTTTGTTTCCTCTTACGACCGTTACATAATGTTGTCACTTTATTTACGTTCATTTCTTGTTTTTTAAATTTCGCCGATTTAAAAAAAAAAAAAAAAAAGCCACTCCACATAACCTAAAAGGTTTCCGAACCTCAAAGCACTACAGCACGGAGAAGACCAGCTGAGATCTGGAAGGCGTTATAGCGCTCGTGGAGAGCTTTCTTTTCTTTTCTCAATGTGTACTGTTGTTGATCATGTGGAGTATTCAAATATATGGTGAAAAGCCAGTGGTAGTTGCTGTGTGCCATTTTTTTTTTTTTTTTTTTCTTCCCCATCCAGTCGATTGAAACCTGGCCACTTGTTTTAGAAGAAGAAAATAAAGAACTCGTGGCACGTTTGCCCTCTGCCCAGTCATCATCACGCCTTTAGATCCCTCTAATTTTCGCAGTTTCCTCACGGCCCATGAAAAGATTGTATTTTTATTAATCTATTTAAAAGACAAATAATAACAAAATCAAGTTGGTGGTAGTCGCCGCACTCCCACGTTATTTTATACACATGCGTTTTGTTGTGCTTTGAGTAGACCATTTTGTATTGGGTTCTGTTCTGTTCACCTCCCCTCCCTTGACCTGCTTCAATATCTGTGTATAACAGTCTGTTCTTAAATAATGTAAAAAAAAAAAAATGTTAGAGGAGAACTGTGGAAATAAAAGTATGTGAAAAGTCTTTCTACACTACATGACTCGGGTATTATGATTTATCTTCCTTGTGCGTTTCAGTACTTGAAGTCTGATGTAAGGACAGATTAATAAGGTATGTTTATTTTCAGGGTTGAGAGTCTGTCACAGAGGGTGGCTTTTCGAGTGAGAAATAATACTTGATTTTTTTCTATAGGGAATGGATTGGATGCTTGGATCTCGTGTGAGTGGCAGGTTGCTTGAAGGAAGATGAAAATGTACTTACTAAAGTAATAGTAAAAATACTGTCTAGTATGAATGTTTTCATATGACAGGCTTCACCACGTTGGCTAATTTTCGTGAAGCTAGAGAACACAGCTTGCAACACTTAGTTTCTTTTCACCTTCGATGATTTGCACATTACCCACACGTAACGTTAAAGGAGCAGATTTGAAGAAATGTAACATTACATCTCTTGTTCATCAATAGATCCTCTGCAGGCAATGAGTGCCATCAGAATGAGTCCACACAGATCATAAAAACATCAAGAACCCGAAGCATGAAAACATGAAAAGCAACATGAGAAGAGAAGAGCTATATTTCTCTGATTCAGACAATACAGCCTTTTCACTAAAAATAATATTTTGAGTAAAGGACTTATTTTTGCAGTAAACAAGTTTTCAGGCAGGCAGATTTTTCACTTTTTTTTATTTTTTCACCAGTTTTTAAAATTGAGCTTTTTTTTTAATTTTTTTCCGGCACCCATTCGTTGCAGAGGATCCATTGCTGAGCAAGTGATGTAAAATTTCCCCAAATCTGGCGAGTAAGGGCGAGTACATATTCAGCACATTTTCTTTATCGGGTGAACTATCCCTTTAATGGTAATAAATAATTTTTTTTCACAGCTACAGATTTTGAAGAACAACATAAAACCATTAAACATATGAAATGTCTTTATTTCACTCTGGTTGATAAGGAAGAATACAGTTATCAGACTTCATTGTGAAATTCATCCTTTCATTCCACCCGTGAAAGTCAGACTGTGAAATTTTAACAATTTCCCTCTCCAGCTCATTAATATCTGCTTCAACTATACAATAAATCACTATTCTTGCATGCTTGGCACGATATAAAGCATGACGTTAAAATATAAAAATCTGAAATGCTGATTTCAGTGCTCAAAGATACTGACTGAACGACAGTCCAAATGCACCAAACTGTCGTAAATAACCCTCTGTCTGTGTTTTATGGAGCTGAAAGCGAGCTTAAGCATAAGCATACAGATTCAATACCAAGAGATAAACACTGTTGATTTATTGGGCTGGTATTTACAGTGAACGACGGTGATGTGAAATGAAGAGGTGCCAGTTGCTGCTTGATAGTTTTCCAAGTGAATGTGCCACACAGAAGCTGTAATAACAGGTGTGTGTGTGTGTGTGATGCAAGTCAATCTGCGGCGGAGCTGTAGCTGATGGTTTCGTCCTCCAGGGGGCAGTGTGAGTCCAAGCTCTCTAGCAGGAGTCCAAGACGAGGCAGATCTGCTCAAAGACATCTTCTGGGGGCTGCTCGGCATCAATCTACATACACGCACACATAACACGGCTGTTAGAAATCATGAGCCTGAAAAATAGGGCATCAACCCACTGGAGAACTGTCATACAGTGCTAATAAATCCTACAAACACACAGCTGCTCCTAACGTGTTTATATCTTGACATACATAACCTTCATCTGCCTGCTTATGCTGTCATAACCATCACTCAATAACCAGACATGAATATAGTGTAACGATTCTATTCTGTTTTAATAAAAGAGTTTTCTAAGAGAGCATCAATAAATGGGTTACAAGTGCAAACACTAAGATTAAATGCGTAAATTGCAAGCCATTAATTTGTACTACACTCATGCACTAACAAAAACAGCTTTTCAGTTTTTGAGCTATAAATACCTTTCGGATATATTGTTGGTGTGGATTTACATTTGTACGTCTGCTATTCGTCCCTTCAATAAATATATATAAATGATTGCTATCTTTTTGTAAATGAGTGGGTGAACTGCTCTTATCTACTAAATGAAATATTTTAGAACATACATTTGATGATGGCAATCTTGTGCGCCTTAAAAGATTGCAATACTGCCAAGTTTCCAGGTTTGTAAATCACTATGAAAATAAGACTACTAAAATGTTTGTACCACAGCAGTACTTGTGTATTCTTTGGAGCACTTGACCATGGGAATGATTTAGTGACTGATGCCAATTGTAATTGATCCACCATCACGCCATTCCAAACCTGTAATACCTAAAACGATATTTTCGTGAATGTTGGTACCAAAAAAAAAAAAAAATTTAAGTTCTACAGAAGTCAGCCAGTTAATTGGAATAATGTGAGAGTTATTAACAGAATTTGCAGTTTTGGTTGAACTATCCCTTTGAAAAACTGCATCCCCTTCCCAGAAATCAGAGGATGTTTTTGCTTTTAACTCCAATCCAATTTAGCTACACTGATTTATCTGACAGACTGAAAACATCCTGACATGACAAGCCCCAATCTGGTTAATATGGATGTCCTTTGTGTAGTCAAAATAATATATTGAGAAAGATTTATTTTAAGGATGGTTGTCAACAGCAGACTAAAAAACTACTCTGTGCTGATCCTAGAATGTTCTTTTTAGCTTTGAGTTAAGTGTAACTAGTCAAAATATTCCACTCAGTGGCCAAATTACACAGAAACAATCACTCCTATGACTAATTGTAGCTTGTTTCTTCCGTACCCACCTTGTGCAGAACTTCTCTGTTTTCGTAGTGACTGACCACGGGATTGACCAGGCTGCAGAATCCGTCCACTCTACGGCGAGTGTCTCTTTCTCGGGCTTCTTTAGTGTGCAGGCTGCATGTGGCCCTCTGCTGCAGCCTTCGACTCATGATGTCTGCGGAACATTCCAGGAACAGAACTATGTCGGGCTGCCCTATCTGAAACACAAACACATATTTTAAAAAAGGGAACAAGTTCTGAGAGCCAGCCAATTTCGTTGAGATGCAGGCGGTGACATCTATTACGAACACTCAAAAACATTGTGTGCTTGCGTTTCTAGTATGTTAAGTGCTTCACTTTATTTGACACTAAGAATTTCAAATTTGGACTCATCGGACCACAGAACGCTTTTCCAGACATTCCATTTTAAATGAACTTTGGCTCATGAGACACAACAGCGCTTATGAGCTATGTTCACTTTCTGCATGATAGAGCTTCAGTTGGCATTTGCAGATGGCACAGCAAATTGTCTTTACCAACAAGGGTTTCTGGAAGTATTCCTGGGCCCATTTAGTTAATGTCAATGATAGAATCTTGCCCATGAGTGAGTGTCGTCTGAGGGCCTGAAGACCTCCAAAAAAGGTCTTCGTCCTTGTCCCTTACACCCAGAGATTTCTTCAGTTTCTCTGAATCTTTTGATGACGTTATTTGCGAAGTCTTTGTAATTTGATGTTGAAGAACATTGTTTTTAAAGTGTTCCACAATCTTTACTTCTGAGAGACTCTGCCTCTCTAAGACATCCCTTTTACCGCTAATCATGTTACAGACCTGATGTCAATGAACCTAATTAGTAGCTAGATGTTCTCCCAACTGACTTTTTTCAATTTAGCTTTTGCTTTTTCAGCCCTTTAGTGCCTCTATGCCAACGTTTTTGAGACCAGTAGCAAGCATCAGACTTTCTAGTTTCTATCATGCATAAAATATTGACACATGTGATTTTAAATTAAAATTTGGGTTTATGTTGCTATGTTTCTTGAATGATGTTTGTTTTGCAACAATTGTTTGATCACTCATGAAGTGCATAGCTTTTCATTTCTCATTCAACCATGTCAGAAGACATGTCCATGTCCATATTCCTGGATGACAATTGATTTTACGCTGCCTGTCCCAAAAGTTGCACACTCTTAATATTTTGTTAGACTTCATTTGATAATAGTGTGGATTTTTTGTGGCATTGTTTCGACAAGGTCATGCAACATCAAAACATATTTCCATTAAGAGCTAATTTAACTTCTGCCTGAGATTTTGTATCGAAAATGGGACAATTCTGTAAAGTCAACTCCAGCACATCCTCAAGACTCTGTGATGGATAATGAAAATGATTAATTGTGCTCACAAAACTATTACTTCACAAATTAAACCTGGTTAATCATATTGTCATCCTGGAATTCATAGCCAAATCGTTGTTTAAGAAATGAAACGCTATGCACTGCATCAGTTAGAGTTGAAATAATTGTTACAAAGCATAGAAAATGTTAGTAACATGTTACAGTTTTTCTCAGTCGCTTTGGTGCATTTCTCACAACAGTACTTACATTTGCACAACAGTTTCTCAAAACAATTAGTCATGTGTGCACATCACAGTAGCAGTTTCTCATTCTTTCCAACAATTGCAAATGCTTTTGGACATGCATCAATTGCTTTCATACAATTCTCAGCTGTTTTATAACATTATCATTTGTTTATGTCATGTCAGTCAAAATTAACTAAACTTGTGACTGCTGAATAGTCGTTCCATATAAAACTAATAGTCCTCATTTCATTGCTTGAGTCATTACATGCAAAAATGTTGAACTAGTTGTCAAAATCTGTCAAGCAAGTCTGAAACAATTGTTTATTTTAATTGTTTATTCCTGAAAATGTCGTTTGCACAATGCTTTGAGTACAGTAAATTAGAATTGCAAAGAGCATAGTTTCACCCAGTACAAGATGTTTCTGGATCAACATCCTTTTGGGTAGGGGTAGGTTTAAGGGTAAGGATTGGGATAAGTTTATATTTTTGGACAGTAATGTTGATCCAGGTTCATGTCCTGCTTGGCAAAATCACGGCAACCCTCACTGCATACAGTAATTTCTAACTCTACTGTAATTTTCAAATGGCTGTGCAAATAGTATGTAGTGCTGTCTTGAGCATTTTCAGGAAATGTCACCAAAATCTGACTTTTTTGCATTGTAAAAAATTTACAGAGTAAACTGTTATAATGAAAACATGACAAACATTGACTGTCTTCTTCATAAACAATGGTATCAGGACTTTTCATTTTGTCGACACTGACACTTTCATTGACACGAACACTTGCTTTTGAGCAATGAACTATCCATTTTGAGCAAGTGACACGCTTTTGCAGGTTATCAACTCGGTTTTGCAGTTTGCACTAATAGTTTTGAGAAATGCATTAACTGTTGTGCAAATTTAAATACTGTTGTTAGAAATGCACCAAAGCGACTGTAATCACTGCAATAATTATCCAATACTTAAATCTTCAGCATTTGCTTCTTTAAATCTAGTGAAAAAGGCTGAAATTAAAACATAAACACCACATTCAAATGCACCCGCATGCAAATGACATTTGCGAGCTGCAGTATAGGGATGATTTTTCAAAAAAGGACAACATATTTTCCTCCTGTATCTCAAAGAACCCCATCATTCTTTGTAGAATAATATATTCTTGACAACGTCTTCTTTTCTGTTTCACAAAACAAAGATTCATATGGCTTTGAAACAAAGTGAGTGTGGGTGAGTAAACAATGTCAGTTTTCGTTTTTTGAGAGACCTATTACTTATACCGTCCCGATATGTTTCAGCAACTGCGTTACATTGTTTGTCAGAAGGATTTCATCTTTTCCTGAAAAGCACTGACCTTGGCTTCATACTCTTGCGCCTGCTTCACATTCTTTGGGAAGCCAGTGACCAGGAAGCCCTTTCCCTGACGCACAGTGGACGCCATGGCCTCGCACAATAGATCCAGCAGCGTCTCCTTAAACACGCACACAGGAGAAAACCAGATGAACACTCACATGCAGACTCACAATCCGCAGATACAAACACACGCATTAGATTGGAAGTGAGAAGTCTGATGTCTGGGACAAATAAAAGTAGTTCACAGCAAATGTTAATGACAGTCATGTTGCTAGGCAACACCACTGTAACATAAATCATCTGATTAAGTCTGAATCTCTCTCAGCCACATGCCAAACCTTAGCAAATAAACAACAACAACAGCTTAAGTTAACAGCTGGAGGGCCTTTGTTTGTAATGTTTGTAATTATTACAGTAAACCTGAATATCTCAGTTACATTTTTTATGGGTTAGATTGTGTTTGACGCTTATCCCACTCATTTTTTTCTTCACTATATCACTTCCTGTCTTTTGTTAAATAACTTCATACATGTATAGTTTCAGTCATTAAACTCTTCTGAGTAGCTGATGCCAGTTTGATTCTTTAAACCGGCGGCAGCATAGCCTTATTTATCTCGGTCCTGACCTGGTAGAGCTAATTACTACACACCATGAGAATTTTCGGTAGCACTTTATTTTACAGGCCTGTTCCTCATGTACATACTTATTAATGTTATTACAATAACTAGGTACTAACTCTGAACCTATCCCTAAATCTAACCCTAGTTACCTTTAGTTACTTTATATTACCAGCATTTTCTTAGGTAAATACATTTCAAATACACGCAAGTACACATACTGTAAAATAAATTGCAACCAAATATTTTTAAGCCCTCCTCTTTCCCAGCACCACCTGTCTATCTGTTCTCCTTTACATTGCGGCACTGACTGCACTTTCCGGCATACTCGATTTCTTAGTTTGCTGAAAGCAGGACAACAGAAAGTGAAACTTTGCATCACTGGACAGCTTGTTGCATCAGGAACAAGTGGATTTATTTTTAATGGTATATTTGGAGCATTCGACTGTAAATCAGACACAATGTAATCCAGACTTTACATTAAATTTCACATTTTTTAAGAATAATGTTGTCGTAACTATTACTTCACTGACACGTTTTAAAGGACCGACTACTTACTGCATAATTTCAGAGAGAGGGTCAGAATAAAGATTGAAAAGAATTACTCTGCATATTTGTTTTTTTTTGTGGGAAAAGTTAAGATAACTCTTTATTTCGATAGTCCACTTTAGATATTCTACTAATGGTTAGTGACTTTGCAACTACATGTCGACACTAACATGTCATTAGAGTATTAGTAGACTGTCTGATTAATATCTTCTAACATTTTATTTTAATGGATCCAAAACATACACCATACTGAATATAAGAAACTTTGCAAGTATATGTCAACTTATTATACTGACCCTAAACCTACCCTAACAGTCTAATCTGAAAGTTAGTAGACATGTAGTTGTCAATTAATGAGAATAAGTTGACATGTATTGACATGTAGTAACAAAGTTACTTTTAGTTAGTAGAATATGTAATGGACTGTCGAAATAAAGTGTAACCAAAGTTAACATTAGTGAATTTCAAGTAACCCTTAAAATAAAATAAGCTATATCATGAGTCTCTGTTTAACTGCAACAATGTCTAAACAAACAGAAACACAGATGTTTTAACAGGAACACTTTTCAACTCAAGGCTTTTTCCCAAAATATTGCAAATTAAGGAACGTCTCTGGAAAATTGGACCGTTGCTCACTGGTTCACAATCCTGCATCCACAACTCAACAATCAGCCGTCTGATTGAATATTGTTGTTGTTATTAATCTCTCTTTCAATGTGGACATTGTCCTTTTGGAACTGAACCAAAAATTTGAATCTTGTTTGCAGGGGCATATAAAATGTTGTTCAGTACTCTCTAGATTAAACTGTCTGCTTTCCCTAAATTGTAACTGCCACCTACTTCTAACTAGCACCAGGGAGTTGAAAACTGGGGTTTGTCTGTGTGTTTTCAGTCGTGTTCTACTTCTGCTTTTCTACTTCTAGTTGTGTTCTACTCCTCGTTTGGTTGTGCTCATGTTTTATTTATTTCCCAAAAGCCTATTTTATATGACGAATATCTGTAATTCATTATTATTGTGTCCTCATGGTAAAAACTGGTTTTGCTAAATTATTTATTTTTTTTAAAGAAGACCTTACATATCCCAGCACAACTTCCTGTTTCAACAGGAAATGTGTCAAAACAGGAAACTGTAGGTGCAAATTAATTTACAAATTAATAATAATATTAATACTAATACATAGTAATAATAATGCTATTATCAATACTAATAATTCATACAGCCTTTTTGTTCATATCCAGCCCTTTAAAGGTTAAACTATTACATAACGCTTCTAAGCAAAATGTTACTGAGAAGGGTTATGAAATAGTGTGTCTTCCTGTGTTTGTTTTTTATAAGCTTAATATCCAGTGAAGGTGAAGTTAATCGTTGTAATTTTCTGTAATGGATTTTAACAAGATTGTGCACCTCGGGAAGCTGCTCTCCTCTTTCCAAAAGGTCTCGGAGAAATCGTCCTCTCTCACTGTGAGACTGCAACTCGCTGCACAGGATGTCCCCAGGACACAGACGCTTCAAACTGTACCGCTCCTCTATCTTCTCCGATTGGAGAGCTTTCCCTGATCCCGGCCCACCTAGTCAGAATGAGAAAGTTGGGAATGAATCTATAATTATAAACTGTAAAGAAAAAGGATGTGAATGATTGCTCTAAATAGTGAGGTACAAGGGCCTGATCCTCAGTAATTGACTGTCTTGGGAGTTGTGGGATGGATTACCAGAAGATATCAGATGGTCTGTACCTCACGCTATGGCCCACCCCAACCTCGCCATCTGACTGAAGTCCCACAGGCTTTCATTAAGATTCTGCACACAGCTCAGGGCAGCCCTTATCTATCCAAACTGTCCACAGGCGGACTTCCCCAGGGTTAACATCTCCTACACAACCAACAGCTGTTGTCTATATCACTGATGATGAGGAAGAGGTAGTCATGATTTGTAAGAATGTTTCTGAAAATCCAATCATCAAGTTGTGATGTTTAATATCTTTGTTATATGAAAAGTTACATTAAATGAAAATCTTGTGTAAAATTACAGATATCTTCACTGTCACTTTTGATCTTATGATCTTTAATGCATCCCACCAATCTCTCTACACTCAAAAAAATTATTCATCGGATTAACTTAATTTAATTGAGGGCAGGATTTCCAATAAATATGTGTAGCCCCAACTCATAAAAAACAAGTGAATGCAATGAAATTTAATTGAGTTGGGTCAATGAAATTGATACATTTTATACTTGTTGAACTCAAAGTAAAGCATTTAACCGACAAATAAATTAACAGGAAGACATCCTTTTACACTGAAAAAAAAGATAGGTTTGATTTACTTGTTATGCATAACATAAAATGCTTTTGATGCTTCCATGACATTTTTATTATTATTATAAAAATAATTCATGTTAGAAGGACTTTACCACACTGGTAACCCACCAAAACACCAACATACCAGAAGGTCTTTAAAAACACAAACATAAAAGAGCATTAAACATAAACAAGTCTCCCAATTTTATCATCTTAATAAAAATGCTTAAAATAACATTTTAATTCAAGATTGTCCATCCTTATCTAGCCCTGTGCAAAGCATGATGGGAAGGGGAAACAAGTCGGTTTCAAGTCGCTTTAACACGATGCAGTTCATTAAAAAGGGAACCAAACATAATGGTGTTCAATGAAAATTATTTTTTTTAAATAAACTGAACAGTGCTTGAGTATCATTTTTTTTAGTGTATTATATTCGAGGCATCTGGGTAAAAAAAACCTCTCAAGTGTGTCCCGAGTCTGGCTATTAGGTCTGATCTAATTCTTTTTCTTGACAGGAACTACAGTGCAGATACTGCTCTGATAAATCTTTCAGCAAGTCTTTAACGTGCCAGTTAGGTGGTCAAGTGCACTCAAGAGTACAACTCACTCAAGCTATCAATCTTAAATCCGACAGTCATATCCAAACCAAACCTACAAGCCTAACTGCTGTACCAAACTGCTACAGAGGACAGGAACACAGACACAAAGCACAGCCAAATTGATTTCTTCACGTCTCTCTTTTCACCAGAAAAGAGATGTAAAGCCTGGCTTTTAGTTCACTTCACTACATCCCAGTTGGCTAAAGCTTTTGAACAAACATGTGGGGAGGATAGTCCTAGCATACAAAGACTCAAACCATCTTGACTGTCTGCTTTCCATTTATCAAGAAAATTAGTCATTTTCAGACAACAGTTTCAACTGGGAACCTTATTAGGACACTTCAGAAGCTTTCACCTGCCTCAGATTTCACAGTTCATTATTCTGCTTGTGCATCTGTGTCACAAAAGAAACTTGGTAGCGCGTGTCATTATGTCTGATGTAGTTTCAATGCTGTGCTGTACGTATGCTGCATCACAACACTGCTTCCTGATCTGTTCTTCTGGGGGAAATGTACACACAATAAAACATTGCTTCGCGTATAATGAAAACAATGTGCAGTGAAATTATGGTTTAATGTGATAATGCCGTTTTTTCAGCTAACATACCAATCACAAAGATGACCTTTGATTTCTTGGTCTCCACGGGAAAACCTGGTGGCATATTGAAAAAGATGTTACAATCAGATAATCAACTATCATGTTAGAATGTTGCTTTGTAATGTCGTGTGGTACAATTAATGATGAAAAACAATGGTAATTATGGAAAAAATGGAATGCATGGTTACCAAAACAACAACAAAAAAGTTAGTTTTATTAGTACCAAGAAAAATGTCAGTGGTTATGCATGAAAATGATTGCTCACAGACTTGAGTTTAATAATTTTATGAGTTTATGGTGTTGACTGTTGGAATGTCTTATTTTCAAGTTTTTAGTGGCAAATTCAAATTCTTTCTTGACGTGTTTGTTTGCAAGTTTTTCAGCCTGAATTTTGCTGCCTGAGCACTAAGATGCAAATGTACAGGAATTAAACTTAAATTTCACAAATGAATATTAGGATTTAATTTCAAAGGTGATGTTGTCTAGCATCTGTAAGACTGCATTTTTCCATCTTAAGAACATATCTAAATTGCGTCCTATGCTCTCAACCTCAAATGC
>JAUMHP010000041.1:3890080-3901396 GCA_032361065.1 Enteromius trimaculatus
AACTGCATCAACATGCTTATATTTATTTTTCTATCAACAGTATAATAAAAAGATAAGCCCACACATGAATACAGTACACATAGATCAGCTGAGTGACGTTGCGCTCACTTTCTCCAGTCGCCTCTGCATATCCAGCCACCTCTTCATCAGCCTGCCATAGGGAAAAACACACAGAAAAAAGAGTTAAATTACTTTCAAAACGCTCACAGATCTGAACGGAAAGACAATAATTGAATTATGTGCCATCCAAACAGCACAGGAACTGCACAATCTGACGTGCAATGTTTGCACATTTAGAGATAATACAGAAGCTCCTTAGATCCTTCAGATTATGAAGTCCTTGTTGTTGTATGTCCTCATCAGTTCACCACACTCATTTTCTGTTCAGTTCAGAGGACCAGGATGACCATTTTGTACTCAGTGATCCATTTTTGTGTTGATTTTGATATTTGTTATGGATCATTGTAATGATGGAAGATCCAACCATGGCCCATTATAAGATTTCTAACAGAGGCATCTTTTTATCTGTTGGTATTTAACAGAATCCATGTACTGTCTCTAAATAAGATGTCCAGCACCTCCATCAGATCAGATGCAGCAGTATATTTAACTGTGGACATGGGGTACTTCTTATACAAGAAGATAAGTGAATCCCTTTACACCTATACTGTTTGTGCCCAAAAGT
Organism: Enteromius trimaculatus; assembly: GCA_032361065.1. Classification (NCBI taxonomy): domain Eukaryota; kingdom Metazoa; phylum Chordata; class Actinopteri; order Cypriniformes; family Cyprinidae; genus Enteromius; species Enteromius trimaculatus. The sequence goes on from JAUMHP010000041.1 coordinate 3,890,766, forward strand.
TATTTTACTAAGTTTCATCTGACCATGGAAATCAGTCGTTCCAGCAGTGTCTGTCAACTGCATATGCTGGACTTTTTCCATGATAGCAAAGCTTTTTTTATTTTTTAAACCCATCCCACTTGTGACATAGGTGCTGTTTGATTTTTTTTCATTAGGTTTTCTGACCCTTAACACTCTGCAACTCTCCAGCTGTGATCCTTGGAGTCTTTGGTCACTTTAACTGTCACGAAGATTTCTAATATCTCCAGGTGATTGGAACATCTCAATTATTGCCCTGATGGTGGAAAAGGGAATTTTTTACTTACAGCAATAATCTTTTGCTAGACATTAGAAGTAAATTCTCTAGTTTTTGCGATGGATGATTAAAGAAATGTTGTTACATGTATATTGTGTGTATATATACACACCTCAAATCTCTGACTGAGAGGGCTGAGTCAGCAGCAAACTTTTATCTTGAAATGGACTGAAACAAGGTTAAACAATGACATTATTTGTAATTTTATTTTGTGCATTTAAAGTCTTAAAAACCCTTTTGTATGTGGAACTACATTCTTCTATCACATTCAAATCTTCCTTCTATCATTCTAGATGCAAATGAATCATATTTTTAGAATTTGTAACATTGTTTTAGCATTGTATCATTTTCAAAATGAAGCTGCTCCCCAAGCAAATTTTCATTACTGCAATGCAATGCATTTTACTTAATAAATTCAGCACAAAATATGCATATACTACAATGCTGTATACTTACAAGTGTGCATAACTTTGAACTAAAAAATTCCTTTTGAGCAGTTCCTTAGAAACTAAAGGGCAATTAAAAGCATTTATTGTGAGAGCAATGTCACGATGAACAACATTTTAATGGTCCTGAAAACATACTCCATGTATTTTTTATATATTTCTTTTTACAAATATATATATTTTTTAGAGTTAAAATATGACACTTCTAGACAGTCATTTTATGAGATTCACTGGGCTAATTAAAACAAAAGCTGTGAGGTTCCTAGTGTTTGAATAAAAACACAGCAGAAAACCAGGAACTTGAAAGTTTGTCGTGATTACTGTGATTAAAAGAGTTTAACAGAAAAACCTTAGGCGATAACTTGCCACTTTTTGCAGCATTAGAGAAGATGAGATGAAAAGAGAGTGTGTGTGGGAGGAGTGCAGGGTGCCGCTGATGAGCGTGTTTGTGATGTGGGCAGGCCAGCCGGTCCGATGACTCACTGGCAGAAAGAGAGAGAAGTGATACACAGACACACAAGCCTGCAAACAAGCTCTAACTTGGATCCTTTAGACCACGAAGCCCATCCAAACACTCTATAGTACAACCACACCAATACTAACAGTAGTGCTTGATCAATTTGGGTGTTTTTTCAATGATTCTTACAGTTAAATATTTGGACCCCTCGGTCTTAAATATTTGAATACATTCATGGCCTACATGCAAATCACATCAAAAGAGAGCTTTTTAATGTTTCTTTTGAGGATGCATCTTTTATATTGCTTAAAGCATGACTCAAGAAGAACATGGTTAAAACAAGAAAGATAACCAACTTGCTTTAAAAACAGGTTTTTGCCAGGTTTACTCTACATACTGTGGTACAAATGGCAATTGCAGTGGTATATAAAAAATATGGCACTATGGTATATGTCCCAAAAAATGTATCACCACATATGAAAAAAAAAACCCCCACAGTACAGTACGTAACTAAAAAACATGACACTATCATTGTGTCAATAATATTAATAATTACAAATAGATAAAAGTATTTTATTCACGTTTTTAGACATATATATATATATATAATTTTTTTTTTCTTCAAGACTGAATTATTGATTGAAAGATTATATTTGGCAGTGAAGACCTCTGATCTCTTTCCTCACGTTTCTGCTCTCACTCCTTTCCTTGTTTTCTCTCTCTGACCGTGGAGGATGTTTTCTCATGAATATCAGTCTGCCTCTCATTCATTAGCCTGCAGACTGAACAGCCGCGAAGGTCGGCCTGATGCGCTGTTGGCGTTTGCCTTGTTGTTTTTGTGTGTGTGGAGGAGCCGTGGGCACTGCAGGAAGTGCTAGATGCATGATTTCAGCAGACACCCCTGTCTCATAACGCTGCACAGACTGCTGGATGAGACTCTTGTCCTCTTGTGCTGCATCTCATCTACATTACCACTGGTAAAAATATCATTGTTTTAAATAAATAAAATAGTAAAATAACCGTAACGGATATCATATGCCTTAATAAGTATTTACCGTATTAAATATACTGTGGGAAAAAAACAAAACTAACATGTTGCACAGTTACTCCTGGATGACAACAAACGTAACCTACACATTAAACAGTGCAAATCATCCATAACACAAACCCCTAGCATTATTATGTAAATGAGTGTAACCACTAATATAACAGATGGGAACAGATTAAAGGAAAATCCGGTGGCTCTTGAGGCTTTTTCCTGGCACAGTTTTCTTCTCATTCCTTTTTTGAAGAAAGAGTCACTGCAAATTAATACTAAGTTGTTCTCACTGATCACTCTTATCCTATGATGAAACATTTCTATCTTGATAAAAGTGCCCTTGTGAAAAAGAAGTGCTTGTATTTAATGTGCACTTGCAATGTGCTTCAACTGTGTAAAAAAAATTACTTTAAGTTAATATATTAATGAAATAAACGGCACTTAACTGTACACACTTTAAGAGAGTACACTTAAGTACATTTTTAAAATGTGCAATTTGCAATGATATATGTACAAAAATTTACTATTTCAGTACATTTTTGGATAAACTATTCTTTTAAGTAACCAGATTAGTTTTCCAGGTAACTAGAATGGTAATTGTCACGAGCTTCACCGGAGTTGCCCCCGGAAGCCTCCAAAGGGCACTCCAGCCCGGACTATGTTTATTGTTTACCTGTCTCTCCCTGTCTCTGTTAAGGACTCCTATTATGAACCTTTGACTCCTTCCAGCTTGTTTGTCGCCATGGTTCCCCATTAGTTCCTCCTCCCCTTTGTCTCGTTATCTGACGTATTTAAGAACACCTGTGTGTTTACTGTTGCTGATCATTGTGGATGTACCTAGTGTTTCCCCCTGTAAGCCCTCTGTGTTTATCTTTCTGTTCCCCGTTCTCTGGATGTTCTCCATTCTCTGCCCTGGACTCTTGCTCTTGCCTAGCCCCCTGGATACTGTTTGCCGTTTACAAAATCTCTGCTACGTATTTTGATTATTCTCTTGTCTTTGCCTCAGATGTCCCTGTTTGCTGTTATCGACCCTGCCTGATTCAACCCTGTGTTCGGATTAATAAATAGTTTGCATTTGGATCCGCACGCCTCCGCTTCCCTTCGTTACAATTACTTTTAAATTTACAATGGAATATCTAAGTAAATTTTTTAATACAAGTTACCTTGTTTTCCAATTTATCTACTGACACCTCACCTTGAGCAGAGGCACTTCCTTCAGCCTGAGATTTATTTATTTTACTTTTGGTGTGAAAGGGCCTTTACAGTTGCCAAAATTATATATATATATATATATAAATATATATATATATCTTTTGGTAACACTTCAGAATAGGGGGTCAGAATAATGCATTAGTTAAAGGTTAATTTGTTCACAATTAAGCATTAATTGAGCAAAAACGTTTGCTCAATTAATGCTTAATTGTGAACAAATTAACCATTAACTAATGCTTAACTAATGCATTATTCTGACCCCCTATTCTGAAGTGTTACCAAAAGATATATATATAAAGGTAACTTTCCTGCCAAGAACTCACTTAGCAAGACATTTTATTTTTCTTTAATTTATCATCCGTGTCTATATCAGCAAAATATCATAGGTTGCTAAAAACATTAAGGTATAGAATAAAAATGAGGACAAATATTTTGATTGGAACTGAAGCTTTTCTGCACTGTAGATAGACATCTTTATCCAAGTAGCTGGCAAGCAGTCACAGTACAGAAGCAAGCCAGCCTGGCCGAAGCCAAGAACCTGCTGAACACGTCTCACACTGAGCTGGAGACTGCTCTGAGATCTGTACTCATCTACAGAAGTGTTTTTCCCTGTGTGATGTCAACGGCACGGAGAGTTTGCTGTCAGAAGTGCCGTTGATGGACACCGATGAAAGGGTCACGGTGGAAATGTGGGTAGATACACATCCATAAACACTCTTCACATCATCCTCCACGAAGGAGTCTTAAGGACTGCTTTTGTGTCATGCAGACACGATTTTAAACAAATAAAATGGAGAAAGCATGACAGCCTCTCCATGGAAATGCACAGAGAAGCAACAGTTTCAGGAATTTAGTTTGACAGGCATGTAGCAACAGGGAGGGTCTAATTGGTTTGCCGCTTTCATGTAGCCCTGCCATATCTGTTGGTAGATAACAAGAACCCTCTGAATAGAAGATAGCATGTGTTTTGTGTGTATGCGAGTATGTGTGTGTGTTTGTGTGTATGAGATGAGGTGAAAGGAAAAGCAAGTGAAGAGAACAAAATGCTCCCAGAAAGGGAGCAAAAGCAATCAAAACAATCCATGCCAGGGGCACCGATGGTCCCAATAGTTTAAAGATTATTTTAAAGATTGCATCAATCTATGAAGCTGAATGTAGTGTTCTGATCTTCTAAATACTGTTTTAAGAATGTAACAAACTGTAACATGCTAAGTTTGTATAAAATAACACAGATGGTATATCTAGACTGTAAAATTGACACTGTTCACTCATATGTATTCTTGAGATTTTTCATTTTTAAACATTTTTATTTCAGGAAAGAAAGATATTTCACATACACACACACACACACACACATTTTGAAAAGAGCTGTTAACAAAGATTTTTGGCTACCTTTATTCTATGGACATTAAAAAACAAGGCATTGTTTTTTATGTTCTATTAAGAAACAAAGTCATACAAGCTAATTATGAGAGATTTTTTGGGTGAATTATTCATTTAAGAGTTTATTAAGGTAAAAATTAAGCCAAATGTCCATAGTTCCAGAAACTCCCATGGAGTATGTATATTTAGTTTTATATTAGTATGAAAAGGCTCAGTCTGGACATGCGTAACTGTAAAGTATAGGGATAATGCAATACTAAAATAAGCTTTTTCAGAGTGGGGATTACATAAAATTGCACTCTATAGCACATTCTCATTGACCTTGAATAAATACACAGTCTGAAACAATCCCCAAACACACACATAAAGCTATAGAGCCGTCTTACATACAACATTGATTACATTTCCATATTGAAGGTCAGTGACTATGTACCTGTTTATTAATGCAATAATTAATTCAAGCTACTAAAAAACCCAACAAATGCACAGGCCATTCTATTGTGGCTTCTCTTTAGAAGACTGTTCCAAAAATAGTTTAAATAGCATACTAATGAATGTCAAGGACTTTGGCTTAAGCTTCATCCAGACAGAAGCTAATGCAAGAGATTGAGTCATTCATAATGGCTATCCGCTAATGCAGAACTTTCAGTCAGCGAGCATTTCCATTAAATACAGCATCTCGCACTTGCTCAGTCTGCTTATAATAGCCCTTCAGCAGTTTCATCTGAGCCTAATCTGAGATTGCAATAACTTCCTAATGAAATAAAGAGACGAGACAGATGGGACATTTTCTGACATGGTAATGGTGCTGTAAATGCTATTGTGATTTCACAATAACAGTCACATCAGATAGCCGAGATCCAATCAAACCATTGTGTTTTACTGGATTAAGAATTTGTAGTACACTGTAAAAAAAACAAAACAAAGATATCAGTCTTTCTAGTTCATGTTTAATTCAGTGTGCTGCTTGCCATTTCTTTGTGTTTACTTTTACTAGCAATTTCTGAGTGAAAATTGTAAATCCTACACTGAAAAAATAAATTGGTTTAAAAACAACCAAACAGAAAGGAAGATATTTTAATGTAAGTTTGTAACCAGGCAGTTTTGGGTCACCATTAACTTCCATAGTATTCTTTTTTTCTAATATGGATCAAATATCGGTAACACTTTAGAATAGCGGATGGTTGTAAGTCATTTATAAGAAATTAGTTAATGATGAAATGTTCATCTACAAAACATTCAAATGATTAATAAGTGATTATTGTGTTTAGTTAATTGATTTTTACAAGTTGTGATATGTTGAAAAGCATTTTTGAAAAGAACATTTTTGTGCTTTCCAACATATCATAACTTGTAAATGACTTGTAAATTAATTAACTAAACATAATAATCACTTATTAATCATTTGTGAATGTTTTTTAGATGGAAATGTCATCATTAACTAATCACTTATAAATGGCTTAGATCCATCCACTACTCTAAAGTGTTACCAAAATATCTTTCTTTGTGTTCAGCAGAACAAATAAATTCATACAGATTTGGAACTACTTGAAGGTGGGTAAAACATGCTACTGCCAATACATCTACAACATGCTTCTGTGAGCATGTGAGAAATACTGTACATGCACAGTGTACATGAATCACCTTATAGCAGATCTATACAGGTGGAGCTGGGGAAGGTGGGGGGTTTCTGAAGCACGCTGCAAACTGCTACAAGCACTAGCCATATATTTGAATGTTCAGCAGAGAGCTCATTTGCTACCACTATCAGCTGTGCCATGTAATAATGATGTCATTAGGTTTAACCTATCAGACACCATCTACAGTTTCAAGCCAGAAATCTGTTTTCATCCCACGCTTTTCACTCAGAAATGGCTATCAAGTTCACAATTAACTGTAACACATTATTTTTTTTTTTTGTATTGTTTTTGCATTGTTTTCTTGTCAAATATACTCTAATCTTTGAAAAGCCTTCAGAAATCATGTTCACCATTTTTAAGTGCAGGCAACAAAGAAAAAACAATGAAAGAAGTGCTCAACCAATGTGTGGACTTAGAAAAAGAAAATGGAAACGTAGATATTGCCATACCTGTTCATCAAATTTAGTGGGAATATCTGCAAGGCTGCTGCTGTCTGCTAGCAAACTAAGGTCGAGCTCGCTGGGCCCTGCAGAGAAAAGCAGAGGATACAATCGAGCTGTAAGAAAAGACATTGGAAACATAAAAGCATATATTGAGGTCTGTGACTCAAAGAGGAAAAATATAGAAATTACAGCAATGCCTTGTGTGAAAATAAAGACCTCATACTGTCCGTCATTGGAATGAAGTGCTGCTGTATACTGATGGCTCTTTATTGTTCTGTACCAGTAATTGCGGAAGAAACCCTGGAGTCCTTTCAGTAGCGTAGGCAACAATCACAAAGGTTTCCCATGTGTTCATTAGTCATTCATCTGTGGCACGAGTAGATGTTTCACCAGAGCAAAGGAACAGATATTAAACTGATATTGAACTGGCTGCTGGATGTCTACACAGATATTTCTGGAAGCTCATACTTGCAACGATTCTCTTGACTTTATGCTTTTGTTTCAGATTCAGTTAAACTTTCTACTCCAAAATGTTACATTTAAAGCAATGTTTTAGTAGTTTTTTTTTTTTTTTTTTAGGTAGGTGGGTGGTGTCCTTACAAAACGGTGGTCTACTTACTTCAAACATCCACTAAAAATCACCTTGACAACAAATGGTTAAAATGAATTGAGAAAACGGCTCAGAAACGTGAAGTTCTGAGAAAAACTCCATGAAGAAAAATAACTAAAATGCACAGCTTCAGTGACATGCTGCCTTTACACAAATTAACTGAGAACATTATAATCAAACACAACTAGGTTCAGTAAACTAGATGTGTATGTAGTATGTAACCACAGTGTGAGTACAGCTGTAATGTTTCTGTAACTACACAAATGGTGTAAGTACAAATGTGTAACACTTATTTCACTTCACTAAGTACTTGTGTAACAGAATTTTATAGATATGTTTATATTTATAGCAACAACAAGATGAGTAGTTGGAAAAGTTTGATCCAGGGGGTGGAGATGGATTGTAATGTGGGAGGAGTTGAATCTGGAGTTGGTGCAGCACTGTACCAATGTACTTGCATGGTAAATCCTCAGGAACTGTCCACTTAATATGAAGCGAAACATTCTAGACACAAACCACAATTCATATGTTAATCATTTAGAGTAATGACATAAATTCATTTATGTCGCTGACGCGTGGACGTAGCGTATACGTTTGATTAAAAACAAAGTTTTTATATTGTGTCCTTTTTTAATTTGCTTTGAAAAAAAAAACAACAGTGACAGCAGCAGTACGGTGTAATATTTATTTGCTTGCTACCTTTCCTTTCATTCTTTCCATGGTCTTTATGTCTTGTGTTTCTCTACGTCGCTTTTAACTCTGGGTCATTCACGCAACCGGGGAAAAAAAATCCAGCGTCAATGAAGGTGGAGTTTCAAAACACACCCACCGATTGCTCATCCGCCTTGGACCGCCTTGGTAGCTCAAAGGTGTTTAGGAGTCGCTTTGGTGAGCCAATTCAAACTGGCAAAACAAACTTTGTTCACCCTGCAGCCCAAGCCTGGTTGCCCACTGAAGCTAAGCAGGGTTGAGCCTGGTCAGTACCTGGATTGGAGACCGCCCGGGAAAACTAGGTGGCTGTTGGTAGAGGCCAGCAGGGGGTGCTCACCATGTGGTCTGTGTGGGTCCTAATGCCCCAGTATAGTGACCGGGACGTTATACTGTCAATAAAGTACCATCTTTCAGATGAGACGTTAAACCGAGGTCCTGACTCTCTGTGGTCATTAAAAATTCCATGACACTCATAGTAAAGTGTGTCCTGTTTAAATTCCCACTGGCCCTTGTCTATCATGGCCTACCAATAATCCCCATCCATTGATTGGCTGGATCTCTCTCTCTCTCCTCTCCACTTGTGGCTGGTGTGGGGTGAGCGTACTGGCGGATGCTGCACACTGGTGGTGGTTGAGGAGAGACCCCCCACATGATGTGTATGGCAATACACAGTCATTCATTCATGTGAACAAGGAAAGGAAAGGTCGTGGCATACTAGAAATTTGTGCTCCGTGCTTAACCCATCCAAGTGCACACACATAGCAGTGAGAAGTGAATAATCATGCACACACACACAACGAAAACCCATCCCAGTGTTGCATCGCCCGGGAAGCAGTTAGGGGAAAGGTGCCTTGCTCAAGGGTCTCACCTCAGTCGTGGTATTGAAGGTGGAGAGAGCGATGGATATTCACTCCCACCACCCACAATCCATACTGGATCTGTGACTCGAACCCGGGACCTTTGGGTTACAAGTCCAACTCCCTATCCATTAGATACTATGTACTAATGTGTACTTACACTGTGGTTACATACTACGCACACATTTAAGATATTTGCAAAATATATTACAGGCTATATTTTTTAAGTAGCAGGTCTCTAATAACAACATACCAAAATCATTTTTTATGTAATTTGCTGATTTTAGTTATAGTAGCTGTATATATGCTTTGGTATCTGATGCTTTTTTCTCTTTACCTTATAGTCTCCCAGTTGTTTATTCCAGTTCAGATGTTATGTTAATATAAACTGTGATTTATTAGCTGAACTGTAGGATGTGATCGCCAAGCAGTACAGTGACTCCTAGATTTTGGGATCAGTTAAGTGTCCCTAATTCCTGTGTACTGTACATAGTAATTAAAGTACAACTTGAAAGATGCTTATACTAATGGTGTGATCAAATCACAAAATTATGATTTTTACAGGTTTACAGGTTTTTAGAAAGGTTAAAAATAGAAATGGAATTTGCGATTCCTGTTGGCTTCATTTAAAAAAAAAATGTTTCCAAAAAAGTGTTTCCAATCCAAGAGTTTCTTTTCATAACAATGTATAGACATTTGTCCATTTTTAAATAACATAACACATCTTGACAACAATACTTCCAAAGTTTCAATGAAATAGCAGCTATCCAGAGGAAAATAAGTCTCAAGTGCAAGAAATATTTCATAGGAATTCTGACAGATGAGGGATTTTGACATGAAGCTTTCGTCACAGGGGTCTGGTCTCAGTCGTGTGGTATCTGCCGTGCATCTGTTGTGACTGTTCAACTCAGCCCTGCACTACCACAGGCTGGAAGAGGCTGATGCCTTTTGACACCGGCCTCCTTTATAATAGACACTGCACTGTAGCATCCCCTGACACCTCCATTCCCTGTCCCCCAGCGCTAAACCAAAAGTGACAGCATCCTCTCTTACAGAAAGAACGGGCTGTTTCAGCCGATCTTTTTCATACTTTTTTGCTCTCCGTGAAGTCATCTGAATGACTCTTATGGGAAGAGCAGCTGTCTGACGAACTGTTCCTTGCGCTATGAAGGAGATATGGTGGGATTATGTATTAAGGCAGCAACTTTGCACCTGAGACCACAGCAAGTAATGGAACATTTCTTGCCCCAGTAGGATTGTGAGTCACAGAAATCTATTTGTTGAAAGCAGACGTGGCATTATTGGGGGAGCGTTTGAGGGATCGTGCGAGTGGGCGGCAGGGTCAGTTCTGTGATGCAGTACCTTTTGAACTCTGCCACTGCTAATAAATGAACATGCCTGAAGTATTTCTATAAAAGGGCAACAGACTTACAGAAATATGCTCTGGTCCACCATTTTGGCAACATCTCGGTGAGGGACTTGGAAGTTCGTTTACATGAGAGGGAGGACTATATGATTAAGGATAACTTATTTTGCAA
>JAUMHP010000041.1:3934411-3955236 GCA_032361065.1 Enteromius trimaculatus
AATTTCCCACTTGTGAAAAAGAAGTGTGCTTGAATTTACATTTGCGGTGTACTTCAAATATTAAAAGTATATATATATTTGTTCTTGGTCTGCTCAGCTTTCACATTAGCATTTTTGACAGTGCACTTAAATATACTGAACTTAAAGGTGTAGTGATACATTCATAACCTCATTGGTCCTTAGTTCTGAACCATTTCTATTGCTGGTTCGGAATTAGTTCAACTGGCAAGCCTTCTAAGAACCGGTTTGCATTTCCATTGGCTAGAGAGCCACCACAGAGCCAGGTCTTACGTTACTGAATACACCAACTGAAACATCTAAACTCCCCTAGCAACGCTTGTGCAGCAGCACCAAACACAATGGGCTTGTTTGGGATGCGGTCAGCGAGCAATGCCGAGGCGCTGCAGGAGCGGTCCAATAGCATAAAGAGCTGTCTGCTTTCCAGTCGTCTCTGTAGCACACCGCCGGTGAGCCAATGCATCCAAACAAGCCAGAACACCATCAACAATAACGACACTGCATTGATATTGATCTGAGAACCTACCCTGGTACCCAAACACGCGCTCATGTTTAGCTGTTATTTAAAACACGGGGGTCAAAAGTGTTTCGTTGGTCACGGTAACCCGGTAATCTTTTTTTTAAGTGTTTAAATTAAAGTGTTAAAATTAGCACACACAAGTCAACCACATATTTTTGAACTTGAATAGCAGTCAATTAGGTGCTTGCTTGCTCTTTTAACAAGCAGCTTTCCCAATACAGGAAACTCATTTCTGTAGCAATTTAGTACTTCTAGATCAAGTACCTGCAGGGAAAATGTGCTTTGTAATTCTGGGCTATTTTAAACAGCATACTGAATCAGTTCGGTTGAAAGACGGTAGCATGACGTCTCAGATGAGTTGGGCTTCAAAGGCAATCTTTCCATAATTCACGAGAGTATTTTAGAACCTTAAACATCTGTCTGACATGGATAAATTATTTTAAAAATTATTTTTTTCACCAAGCATACCAATTTATCTTCTCTAGCTCATCCTGAGTCTCTTTTAATCAGTAAACAAGTCTCCAGCAGCATAAACCCACTAACAAACACAGTAACGGTCCTGTCTTCGTGACTGTATCATCCTCTTGCACAATTACCCACTTGACCATGAGAATCTAGTAACCTGGGTAGAATGGATGACAGTGATGATTTTCCCCTATAGGCCATCCAAGATGTAGGTAACTTTTTTCAGATTTATATCTGAAAACGTGGTCCTTGATGATTAGTAACATGCAAGTCAGTGGCTGCCCATTTTTGAGAGCCAAGAAAGCAAGGAATACAAAATTCATACATGTAGCTCCTGGTGATATATATTGAGGTCAAACAATTGGTATTTCCATGAAACTGAATCTATTTATAAACATTATTGACTGTAATCCATAGCTTCATGTAAATGATGTCCCGTTTGTGTAGGAACCAGTTCAAAAGAATGATTCTTTTTTGCGAACTGAATGAACCAATTCCCCAAAATGGACTGAACCATCATAAACAGTTCACGACTTGAGCAGCACTGATCTACAAGTGACTTGAACAAAACTCACTTTTAGACATGCTTGACTGTCACTCTGACGTGAAATGAGCCAATATGCTGACATACTGTATATGATGCTTGCGTTTACCAACACAATCAAGCAGTTCAATTTCTCCAACACTCACTGAACTAAGGAAACAGTTTGAACTCAAACCGAAAATCAACAAGCCAGTGATATAATGAAAGTGGTGAAGACATCTAAAACATCCACAATTCACATTATTTATTTGTTGTTTTAATAATATAATTGTGTACATGTTATGCCATTGCATAGCCAGTTCGTGGAAAAGAATTTAATTTTCATTGAGTTTTCCAAAGGCTATGAATTACAGGTAATAATTTTCAGTTCAGTTTCATAAGACCTTAGTATATAACCAGGTATTAATTTTGTGTCCGGTGATAAACTTTTTTTATTCTCAAGGATAGACAGCCACTGTCTTGAATTTTATGAATCACTAAACACCATGATTTCATGGTTACTAAAGAAAAAAGTCATCTACAACTTGGATGGCCTGCAGGGGGAGTTAATTAACATCAAATTATCATTTTTGGGTAAATGACCTTTTAAGGTGTTATGAGAAAGGTAATGAGTGACTTGTGATTTATAGGATGTTATGATATGTATATGCATAGATATGTTTACACACATGCCTCATTAGCAACTTTTTCTTTGGGCCACTGTACCTAAGCCATCCGCCATATTGTAATAGTCAATTCGACGTCATTCACCAATTAAAAAAACGACTCAATCCTGCAGAGAACGGCTCAATGGCTCTGTGTGGACATAAAGAATAGTGAATGACATTAAGTTGACCTTTCCAAGTTGACAACAGCATCTACATGCCTGGAGCCATAGACATATATAGAAGCCCCATTGGACCACCATGCGGACGCCATGTTGGAATGGTGAACTCGAAGTCATTCACCATACTGTAGGTTTGCCAATAGCTGTTGAGCTGTTTTGAGCAGGATTGTGGCATCCCTCAGTGATTATATGTTGAATGAGGTCAAGTCAAGACCGCTACAATATGGTAGACGGTTTGCATATAGCGGCCCATAAAAAAACAGTTGCTGAATCTACATATACATATGTGTATATATATATCTATGCCTGGAGCAGTCAAATGGGAAATCTATACATATCTATGTATGGTTGCTAGAATGTTCGATGCTGATAGAACGTTATAGGTCGTTGTTAAACAATAATTGTAGTGCCCCAAGTCCAGTGATAGTCTGGTCCCTAGTCTCTCATTCTCCTTTTAATCAAAATGCAAAAATTCACATTATTTCTTATTTACATATAATGCAGGGATTCCCAAACTTTTTTGCTAGCCGAACCATATTCATCTAATATATTTACTTGAAATACTCCCGGATTTGAAGTAAGTTAATAGCCTAATTAAATAACACATTTGCATGTTCACGGTTCACTCATTTTGGTTTAATTTCTAATTAATGTTTTAATATTTAATCTTTTTGTAGATTCGTTGATGTCATTTTAAAATAATTTATTTCATTTGACATTTTTATGATTTAATTACCAGTTAGGTCAAAAGTAATAAAAACTAGTTTTATTATATTACCTAAAATGTGTAATGTAATGGAGCAAGTTATAATTTACAACTACAATTTTTGTCATGTAATTTGGAATCAGTAACAAACTAACTTTTTTTAAGTAATCTACCCAGTATTGGAGCTAAGAGTGTGCTTTCAGTTCATTCACTGTTTTAGCTGAGTGACAGATCTTACACAGGCGATTGTGGGAATGACAGTGAAGGAGAGTGGTGAACGAGTCAAAAATGTGAGAAATGTTCAATCAAATGCAAAGGAGAGGTAAAGAAACTAGTGACAGCCCATCAATACAGTGAAGGCAGTGAGGGTTGTCATAAGCATTTCACAGGTTGGTAAGAAACGATAACATAATTACATTACATACTACTATATTCAATTCAGATCATACGTTTATAACTGCATGTTAAAAAACTATGTTTTTTTTCTCTCGCATTAATAGATCCACAAAATAACAGTCTTGCTCTAGCACTCACCTGGTCCTCAAAAGAAAGCGCTTGTCCCACATCTCGAGGAAAGCCATCTATAACTATACCACTGGCCTCTGGAATCTTCATGATCTTCTGCTTGATCTCAGTTATGGTTGTTTCCTAATGGGCATGAATAACATATACAGATCAAACTATATGATACATGACATTAAATGTAACATTGCTATAAGTACATAATTAGTAAGAACAAACCAAGATGAAACATATCAAATGTGAGCTGTCACAGAAGTTAATTTACTGTGTTTCCCCTGTAAATTGCAAGACAACTTATTTTTTTTCCTTCCAAAACACCTACAATTTACAGCATTATACTGTACAATCAAATGAAAAGTCCCATTGGATTAATTACATGTACAACAGTAAATTAACTAATTAATAGCATTTTTATAGGTTTTGGTGTTACAGTTAATTGTTTTAATAGCAGACATGCTTTCTCTTTTAACATACAGCTTTCCAAATACAGGAAACTCCTTTCTGTAGCAATTAGGCTTTATAGATCAAGTACCTGCAGGGACAATGCTTTGTAATCCTAGGCTATTTTAAACAGCATACTGAATCATGAGGTCTCAGATAAGTTGGGCTTCAATCATTACATAATTCACAAAAGCATTTTAGAACATTCACTGAATTTCTCGCATTTCTGGAAGAGGTAATGCACTTTACAATTAAAACTATATAATTAAAAACCCACACTCATCAACTTGGTGACATGTTCCTTTGTAGGTGATTTCTAGTGGCATTTTCGGATAATTTTAATGTTCACAAACACTGGAGGGAGAACATATTCAAGCATGCCAAATCTAATGATGTGGATGGCATCATTTACGATGGAGATCTAACGTCAGATTGCTCTAAAAATAACTCTTACATCAGACATCATTTGTTGCCCAGTACGAAATGCAATTTGTGAGACCAAATGCTCTTTTTACAGTTTTTACTACTATCTGAAGCAATCCAGGCACGATTCAAAGCAGAGGACATTTTTAGAAAGCAAACAGACCGCCAACCACAAACCAAACGTCAATGTCCAAAACACTGCCTTGCATCACATCCAGATCCAACAGCCGGTCTCCCTTATATGCAAAGCTGTATGTGGTTTGATTAAGCTGATGATGAGTTCAAAGAATAATAAGCGAGAATTCATATGTTTTGAGGCAAATCAATCCAGCAGCAACGGTGAATCAGTTGGATCTGCCACTGTTTTAACAGCCACATAGTTTGCAGCTGAAATCTACTAGTGAACGCAGCTAGCAAAGCGCTTTCAAAGAGTCACGTCATTCAATCTTTTTATTACATTTTTTGATCCTGACTCACCCTTTTTGGCCTTTAGAATTAAAAATGAATGTCATATTTTACAAAAGTGGTATCTTGAGTTATGTGTTAATGTAATAAAGGTCAGTGGTGTTTACTGCAATTCTGGGCCCCACTGACTTTCCATTCATGGGCAAAAAGAGCTGAAGCTCCAAAAAAATTCTATTTAATTTGCATCACAGGAAAGCAGTTCGACTGACAATACAGCAAGTGTCCTGTTCAGCCTGTTGTACACATGAATCAGCAATCAGCATTTAAGTGCATGATGCGTGTCTGTGCGCAGAGGTAACACTATTATATTTGCTGCTTTAATGTACCATGTAAACAAAGGTATAACTTCTTCCATAACTGGCCTATAATGCAATAATGAGGAGTCAGGGAGATAAGATCTATTTAAATGGATTATATCACATATTTTTCCATAAAACAATAATATTGTTTGCAATCACCAGTGTCCACCTTCAACTTAATCCGAATTAAACTAGGTTAAAATGAGGTTTTTATGTGACAATAATTAAATTAACCTAAATGTTAGGGTAACATTCTCCAAATCAAAAGGGAGCATTACTTAATATAAAATAAGTTCTTTGCTAAATAGCAGCAACTTCTGAAGTACTTTTGCAGAGGATAACTCAAAATATTTTCAGTAAAAGATGTTTGTGGTTTGTGCTGACAATAGTTTGATTTATGGGTACTGTAATGGCCATTTCAACAAAAACAACTGAAACTTCTTAATTATGCCAAATGCTGTAACAATTTTTGGCCACCACTGTACATAGAAATATAGTTAATGATAAATTAACTAATTCATCAGCTAATGCAATCAAAGTGTTACTGAGATGTGAATACAAATGAAGAAATGCATAGAAAATAAATGCCCTAGAAAGACACATCTTGTTATTGTTGTGAAGAACTAGCTACACAGCGCGATTCAAGACTGAAAGTCTGATATTAATACCATCTGCATATTTTATTTAATTGACGATTAAAAATACAACGTCACTGAAAATTTACAACCCAGTCCATCAAAATGATGGATGGTAATTATTTGTAGCGCAATGTCTGATAGCATCTATCATTACTTCCTGTCTATTGCTGTACTGAGAATAGATGGGGAAAGTCGCAGAACACTGAACAGGCACAGCCTTAAAAATAAAGGTGCTTTACAATGCCGTAGAAGAACCTGTCTAATTGGTTCCTTAAAGAACCTTTAAAATCTGAAGAACCTTTCAATTGTGGTGAAAGAAGGTTCTTCAGGTTCTAAAAAGATAAGAAAGAGATGGGTTTTTTAAGAACCTTTGACTGAATGTTTTTTGTGGAACCACAAATGGTTCTTTTATGACTTTATTTTCAAGAGTGCATGTGTTTGGTCAAATGTTTGGAACTGATTTAGTAGCTTCTTTCAATACATTTTTATGCTAGATGAGCTCTTCCATTCGCTTTTTTTCAAACATCCATACAGTATGTCTGAACTGTACAGGTGCTTACGACAGATACTTGTATACATCCCCTTTTACAGTGTGGGAAAAGTCTCATGTGCTTCTCTAATTCAGGAAGTCACTGGTTGAAGGTGGGTTTATTTCTCTGACAGTGACAGGAAACTTGTGTACAATGGACTAAGGATTAAATGACAAGGCTTGGTCATTTTATCCTCTAGTCAATAATCTTTGCAGATAGACTGCCTCTTCTAAAAATGCACAAAGCATTTCTGGAGTTCTTCAGGGAATCAACACCCAGTACGGGCTCTTATCTTCTGTTTCCCTTTCAAAAGCCTCCTCGCTAAAATGCAGTGCCCTCATTTCCAGCACCACACTTCTGTGTGCAGTTTGCAAATGGAAAGTTAATACGCAGGAAAGGGAGTGTGGCTACATTGTTATATGGACGGAATTTAGGAAATGGTCTCATTGTTAGGTCTGGTAATATATACAGACCTAAGAAATAGTAAGTGCTTGAGTTACTTTCACCAAACTGAGATTGTCACTTTAATAACAGACATTTTATTTGTAAAAAAAAAAAAAAAAAGAATAAAGAAAGAAACTCAGGAATAGCTCATTGGAGCCATGTCTAAAGATCTACAAGCTATTTTAACTCTTTGGAGTGTGATACATGCAAACCAACATAAGTGACAACCTTTAACCATTCATTTTTATTTCAAATGTATTTAACAGTCCTCCTGAAATGTGAAATCTGTGATAAATTCAGCATGGTTAAACACTAATATTCAAAAGATAATCAAATCTAAAAATTAAAATAAACATTTTATTAAACTATACATTCGCAGTATGATTTCCAATAACTTGACATGAATTCAAGCAGTTTCACCAGCACCCTTGTATGCTGTATTTTATCCTAAAAATTTTTCAACAACATTTTTCCAATTTTTCTATAATCATTCTAGATGCAACTTTTATGATCTCACATTAATCAAAAGGTTATATTTGTGCTTTATAAAAGTATTTGCAACACTACATGTGTCACGTGTATATTAAATTTAGTTCTGTTTGGGTTTTCTGTTCCCGTTTGCCCTCCTGAGTTTCCTGGCTTGTTCCTAGTTATTAATAACCTTTTTTTCAGTTACTCTTTGATTACATCCCCCTTGTACTTATCTGTGTGTTCAAGTCATATCGGATAGATCATATTTACTAGTTGAATGCACATGAATCCCCGCACAAACTAGTTATTACAAGTGGGAAATTCAAATTTGGTAACATTTATTTATTTTATGTTTTTTTCATGCATATTACTAGAAAATTAGCCATTTATTAGTGCTAATTAAGAACATATTAATGTCTTATTCTACATCCCTAATCCTACACAATACCTACACTTAATAACTACTTAATTAACTATTAACAAGCAGCAAACTAAGAATTTACTTTATACAACAACATTTATTGAAATTAATTGTTTTTATATGTTTTTTGTAATGTACTGCGCAATAAATCTTAAAACTAACAATTATATATAAAAAATACTATATTACTGTTTAATTACCACAGAATATATAATGATTCACCTTCATAAAATAAAAAAACAGAAAAAGAGCAAAAACACAATAATGCACATTCATTATTTATCATTTTGTAGATGTACAGTTAAAAATTAATTCTATGCCATAAATCGCCATCTTCTTCCGACCAAAGTGACTACTATATACTATATACCTACCAAAAATATTGATGTTGATTCTTAATAATTAACATGTTCATGTTAACTACCTTTAATATGTTATTTATTTCAGTGTAATTTCCAACCAGCACTACTTAAGACTATTTAAAATAAAATAATGATGGCACTTTACATTGGATATTTAATTATGCAGAATTATTATACTAAGAACTATGGTTATAAGATTGTCGCCTATACATATAGCAATCCAACAAATACCACAGAAAGTGGTACAGTATGTGATATTTGCAATCAGGTACTATAGCTCCTAATTTATAATAAATATTTGTGTAGGTTAATGATTTATGATTTATTTAGTATTTAAATGATGTAAATCACATTATCTAATATGTTAATAAATATATTTGTATATATGTGTATTGAATGTTGAAGTACGAAGAAATATTATGAGCATTTGATTACTGTCTTTACATTGATAAACTTGCATTTGTGATTCTAAAAATGGGTCAGTCTTTGATGTGATAAATAGGATAAATGGGAAGACTTCAAAAGTAGGAATCAACCTCAGTTGTAAATATGACATTTTAGTTTTTTTTAAATATGTATTTTTGGGCTTCTTATTCCTTTATTTTTTAGACAGGACATTGGAGAGATGACAGGAACGTACTGAGAAGAGAGTGGGTAGCATATGACCTCGTGGACTCGGGCCATGAGCGCAGTTGCTCTGTATATGTCAGCACTCAAACCACGAGGCTACCAGTGCCGAAGTGACATTCCAGTTTTGACAGTTTTTTGTGAGACAACATTTGTGTGTGTGTGCATGTGCTGTCCTATTTATTGATATATTTAATTACTGGCATGTGTTTTTGACCTTTATATTCTCTTACATCATGTCTTTATGCACGTACCTGTGGTGCCAATTCCCCATTGGTGATGATCCTGGCAATCAGACTCCATTTCCTGTTGCTAGTGGCATTATGGATCATCTTCTTCCTGAGTAGCTCACCCACTGAGACATATTCAAAGCCATAACGCTCAGCAATCTTCAGACACTGTGTACCTTTACCGCTGCCTGGGCCACCTGTTTGGGCAGATAGCGTCAAGACTTATGAACCCATACTGACTCACTCGCAGACACTCCAGAAAAGCGCCTGCCAAGAGTAAATGTCGCCATATGCAAGACGCTGTCATATTCAGACCAATACAACAATTTCATATTGGTTTTGTGAAGCATTTAAAAGAAGTTAATGTTAAGTAACTGAAGTCAGCTCATCTATTTGTTCTCTGTAATAGAAAATAGTTCCTAAAATATCCAAAGTAGGATTAACTGTCTCTGAGCGTTACGTTTCAGAATGAATCAAAGGTTTGAACAAATTGTTTGAGTTAATGATTCAATGACTCGCTCACAAAGTCAATTGTTTTGTACCTGAACAAAGTTTTAATGAATCTGTTGAATGAATAATTCAATGACCCACTCATACAGGCAGTTAGTTTTGAGATAAAATGTCTCAATTGCATTTTTGTATGCAATTAAACAGGCTTCTATACAAAACAGACGAGTGGATTGAATAAAAATAATAATCTAGGACTAACTGCTGTATAATACAAATTAATAAACATACCGTATTAAAATATTCTACCAACACCAATGCATATTATAGACTGAATGCCCAACAAACTTGGTTATCAGTATCAGTTTCTACCACCAGAATACATACTAGCTGACCACTGCAAGAAACAGAACTAAAACCCTGAGAATTTTCATAAACAAAACAGAAACCCATGCAGTGATGGAAAACAATTACTGATGTACAGCTAATATCTCACCAAGATAATACTGCAAGTGGGTGGTCACTTGATTGATGGGATATGCATGTTATCTGCTTGTGGGTCACATTCAGCACAGATAACATTTCCCTCGCAAATTACATCAGTCAACTTAAAGAGACGTGCATGCTGTTCAGGGAAGTCTGATAAGGCAGGAGGGAAATGTACAGCTATCAGATAGCTCTGTCTGAACTATTAGCATCCCTAACACTCAGCATCCCTGTTTAAAGCAGGTATCCATCTCAGAAGCATCCCCAGTGAACACATGTAATTGGATTTTGATGAGAGGGTGGTCTCTGATTTCGTGATCACGTCGTTTATCACGTCAGTATGTTACTGCATACTGATCAGGAAAGTCAATAGTGCTGCTCTTAAATACAGCTTACTTGAATTTTAAACCACAAACACAATCATTTGAACCAAATACTCAGTTAGTTAAATGCTTTATGTAACAATTCATATTTAATAAAGTTCTTCTAATTGAAATTAAGCTGTTATGGCCAATATTAATAGTCTATATTATTTATTTTAAATGAATACTGTACATGTATAAAAAAAACAACTGAAACTTTACAAGAAAATTTAGACACAATAGCAATTAAACATTTAATTAATTCAAATTAGATTTTCAGATTTTTGAATATTTACATCTTTACTGTCTTTATCTATGGTAGGTGATATTCTGTAAGATTACACAGGTCTTTCTATCATGTTTGATACATTTTATGCATTCTTACTAGGGATGTAACGGTATCAAAATTTCGGTATGAATGGCACGGTACGGTATTTATTGAATCATTTACAGGAAAAAAACAAAACTAATAAAAAAAGACTCAAAAAAAATGCCAGAAGTGTTTATTAAACAGTTTACATGAACACTGAACATATCAATGGCATACAAATTAGCCATATATCTGAAAATTTTGAAACAGGAACTGGAACAGAAAATTATTAAATCTTCCACTCATCTGATTTAACCTGTCGCTAGATGACGTCAATTTGCATATTTATTATGTCAGTGCCTCATATTATCTTGGTTCTCTGTGGTCACATAATGTTATTCAATGCACCCTAATTCCCAATATACTGTAACAGTTTCCACTGATATATTTAATGGTTTCTGTTGTCAGAAAAACTGAATGAATATGAAATATTGACTGAAATGCACCTCATTATAAGTCCTAATGAACCAGCTCTACCTTACAAGATGTTAATATAGATTAAAATCCTTATTTATAATCGAGCATTGTCTGATGAAACCAAGTACACATAAGATTTAGACATTGGCTATGTTGTGATTTTGGCTATATTTGCACGTAGAATAGAGTTAGAAGCAGAAACAAAATATCTTTAGAACTGAAAGCACTGCTCCTCTCAGTACCAGTACTAGAGAGTCGCTGAGGTTTGTCCAGGAAGTCTCTAGATTTGTCGCTAGTCGCATTTAGGGAAAATTGTCTTCAAGGGGGTCAGAAAAGTCGCTAAATATAGTGACAAAGTCGCTAAATTGGCAACACTGATCTATAGCGACAACAGACCGCAAAGAATGATGGGCACGCTTGGGCTGATGGGAATTGTAGTTCCCGCTACCTTCCGTTTACTCCATTCACCTGAGCAAACTTTTCTCAGAAGACCTATCGTTTTATCGAGTCATGCGACCACGATATTATCGGAAAAAATTGGTATTGCGGTATGACGGTATTTACAATACCGTTTACAATACCGTTACATCCCCAATTCTTACTGAATGAAATTAATACTTTAAAAAAAAAAATGTGTGGTAGTGTATTTCATACAAATTCAAGCATAAAACAGATTCAAGGCTGGTGTTTCTTTCCATTAGTCTGGTAAGTGTGATGATGTACCCAGTTTTTTGGGCTTACCTATAATGAGGATGACTTTGGGTCTGGGTCTAGACGGGTCAAACACTTCATATTCCTCTATGAGCTCAGCTGTCTCAGACAAATCTGAGTCACTCTCTATGGAAAACTGGTTGATGGGTGGGAGGCGTTCATATCTTCGATAGGGGAAATTGGGACTGTCTGGGAGAACTGCATGGAAGAATGCAAATAGTTAGTCATGACATCCTCAACGATAGCCTGCAAAAAGTTCACAGGAAAATCCTATCAGAAAAACAGGTTCTGTAGAGAGGACAAACTCGCTATGTTTTACGGTACAGGTACTTTGCATTTATTTGCCTTTTTGTATTGCCTCGAGGTGGGTAGAACAATGTTGCCCAGCACAAAGAAAGGAAAACCCCTACTGATGGTCGCCATGATCTAACAACACCCAAATAATGTGGAATAATGAGCCTGCTGTGCAATACACAACAACACAGCAGTCTGTGGCCAGTTCTAGTTTGCATGAATTTCAGCATCGCCTACAATTTGGAGTTGCGTTGGCTGATGACAACACCTCCTACTCACCATTGCGGAAAAAAGATCGGCGTGACTGCCCACCATTGAGAGGCGGTAAAGACTTCTTCTCCTGCCCGACGAACGTGTCCCATCGAACTTTGTCAGTCCCGCCGAGCTCCCTCACCTTCTTAAGACAGGTCTCTAGATAGTCTATGGGGTCATCCGGTCGGTAGTACATCAGCCCAGTCAGCAGACTCTGGGAAAACAGTGACAGATACTGTGCTGACTCTAAGTACAGGGTAAAATACATTGTTTAGCATCTACATGGAACATTTAAACTTGTAAAAAATGTATTTGTTACACTGCAGGACAGTTTAAAGTAAAGCTGTAAAGGCAAAGGATGATAAAAAGGTGAAAAACAAACATGGGGAAATTACAGCTCCTTTAATATACACGTATTTATATATACATAATATAGTATTTCATACAGTAGCCTACACTCATCTAAATCATCACCTCATCTCGTCATATGCATAGGATATTTCCAACCAAGTTGGATCAAACTCTTCAAACTGTCGATTTTCTTTTTTTCATAGGTTTCATTTTTGCCCGACTGGGACAGCACTGACAGTTAAAAAAAAAAAAGTATTGACTCTAGAATTGTACTACATAGAATCGTAATACAACAGTAAATGAATAGGCTAATAGTAATAACAGGTCACTGTAAAACTGACTTGAAAACAATCATTAAATACATGTTATGTCCCGTTATTTCGTATCATACTTGACTCTGATAAGCATGTGTGGGCTTCTGACAGCACGCCTACCATAACAAACAGCGACGGGCAATCAGCGACGTTGACTCGCATTCAGACACGATCGACATTTTCAGCTTTGCGCGTAAAAGCGCACGCACGCACTGGCAACTATAAGCACATAAATAACCCTCGATAATTTCCATATAATCTAATCATGTGCAACACTCAACAACTCACTTTGCATTATTTACAACACGCAGTACCCTACATGGAGTACCTTTAAATAAACATTAGCTTTTTATTACGGAAAATCAACTTTAATCTAATTACCTTTTTTTCGTATCCTATATCGAACCAATATTGCTTTTCAATACTGATTCCCAGTAGCAGGATATCCCGATGCACGTAACAATTTTACACATCAAATATTTCCATGCAAGTAGTAGCCTAACTTCTTCATGCTGCCTTTCGTTTGCAACAGCTGATGTGGAAACACCTTTACAAGTTCACACGCGTAAATGCTCACCTCAAACAGTTGAGGTATCTCTCTTCTGGAGAGATATTCCTTCGCATCGTTGGTGTTCATTCTTGTCTCGGGAAAACTATCGACCCTGTTGCGTTGAGTGTATGATGTGTTGTGTTGCAGGTTCACGAATCCGCGATGTTGTTGCGATCTCAACGGATTCTCCAAGTGCCTACTAAACTAGGTGGATAAAGACAGCTACACTCTCTGTAAACCGCTGCGCCTGTTACATGCTGCTCCCAAGCTCTCCTCTAGTCTTGCTCTTAATGTTTCTCTTCAGCGTCTCAAAACGCCAACACAGCGCGATACACCTGCACGCTGCCCGCGCGCTGATCGACTGACTCTCGATGTGTGTGTTTGGCCAGCTGATGCGCGCGTCCTGGAGTTCAGAGGAGGAAACGAAGTCTCTGAAAATCCCTTTTAGATTTTGCCATTTAGATAAACATAAATACAGCTTCAATAAATAGGCTAATGCATCTCTGTGTGCAAATCTTATTTCTTATTTATTTTGAATATATAGTTTGTATAGGCCTATACGTTTTACTAAGCCATTTATATTTTGATAATTAATATTTAGAGTATGCACTCTATAATGCAACATAAAATAATTAATTATTAATATATTGTATAATATAGCCTAACAAATATGTTGTATAAAGATGTAAAATATTATTTACAATATTATACAATAATATGTATGTTATGTTATTATAAACTTAAATTACTTATATATTATTAATACTGTTGAAATATGATAAAATATGTTTATGTAATAATGATTTGCTTTGATGCTTTTTTCATATATATCAGATAACTTTCTGGTTTAAGATATTATTGTCACATGAAAACAAAATGGTTTCCTGCATGTTAGTTACACCACCCTTTGTATTGATTTGACAGAAAACAATGTTGCCAAATATGTTCTACACCTGTTCTACAGTCTCACTTAATCAATCGTCGGTGTTCCAGTGCCTGCTGATAAACAGGTCCTAGAAATGTATCATTGTGTAAATCGGAGGTTTGTAAGCTGGAAATGCGTATTTTAAATAACTATGAGAAGAGATGAGCTGCTGCTGTCTAAATAAGTGATGGAATGTGATAGGTAGGCCTATAAACAAACAGTTTTCAAATTAATCTGGTGCATAATCGTTGTTGGAGCTCGTGAAATTGAGCTGGCTTATTTGTAGGTAGGGGGAAATAGTAAAGTTATTTACAGAACAATTTTGAATAAACATTTTCAGTGCCTCGTTTGGTCTGGACGCTTGTTGTTGCCTTTTAAAATTTGATAATAGCGTAATTCTGATTACAGTATATGAGAACACGGAGGTTGCTTAAATTTATAGGACCTTAGACAAAAAGATGAGCAGAAGACTTTTATTTCGAAAAAATGGGACTTTTAATCATACCGGAAGTGAAACGCTTCCTGGTTGCCGTTGCAAATCTAACCTGTCACTAAACCGGCGACTAACCAAAATGGATTATTACAATTTAATGACAATATGTGCATTTATTCATTTGCTTGTTTCTATACCACAAGCATACAGTAATTATCTTGAGGTAAGTGTCTTTATTCATTGCTGTGGTAAAACGTTTGATTGATTCACTGAATAAACAGTGAAGCTTTCCATAACATAAAGGTTAATTTCAATGACCAATTTTGATATTTTATTTCTATGTTCATTGAGATTTGTTATATATAAGCACACACACACACACATACATACATACATATACATCACTATAAGATGCAATGCCCAAAAATACAGTACAGTAGGCAGTTTACTAGGTTTTGAAACACATGATGGGCAGACATCACATTTCTGTTCAGATGACAACAAAGCACAAACATGTAATCTAACTTGCACATTTGTGTAGCTTTAATAAATAAGCAAGTGTAAAGTATCGTATTATTGTTATTATTCACTCTGTGAATCATCTTGTATCATCTTTCAATACTCTCTTACGCTATATTTGATATGTTTAAACATCCACATAAGCACGTCTGTTTCCCAATATAGGGCCAAATGTCAACAAAAGGTCAATATATTCGCAATAAATGTTAAACAAATATAAAACACGTAAAATGTTTCTTCAGAAAATGACATCATTTAAAATCTAACATCTTTTTGTACTTTTAATTAGATTAATGCACATTTAAAAATACTCTTAATCGTACTACGGTCATTTTTTATGAATTACATCATTATATTATTATTTTTATTATTATTAGAATTTATTTGTTCTCCCTGTTTCCTGTTTTTCATCTTTTAAAATTTTCCTTTGACCACACAGCATTTGACCACTGTATTTACAAAAAATATTTCATTTTTGAGGTTTCAGCATTGCATCAATGACTGATGATCACGTTAAGTTTTATTGTAATTGTCATTCAGTTGGTTATTTTACCAATTTATAAAGTGTATTGCTTTAGTAGGCATTTGTCTTTCAAACACTTTAAAATGTGTATATTTGTCATATGTATATTTATTAAGTAATATGTATGCATAAATACACAAACATACAGTATATAGTATATATTTAATTTAATTTTATTTATTTTTATTTAATATTTACATGTCTATATTTATATTAATATTTAAATTAGAACAAAATATATTTCATATATAAGCATAGCCTATTTTTCTGAAAAAAATGTGCATGTGTCTTCTTTGAACTCATAAACCTCCTGCAGTTTCTTCAAAAACATATTTTGGCAAGCCTTGACGTAATGTAATGTTTAATGCACTTTAATAATATTCAAATGTAATTTATTTTCTCTTTTACTAGTATTTTTATCAACATGGTATGATAGATAAGAAAAGGTAGATAGATAGATCATTTCATGCCCCTTGTTATTTTTCCTCTATGAAGTGCATATAGCCAGCATTTATTCAACACACATTGGGGCAGTTTTTGCTGTTAGCACTTAGCCATCATATTACTTCTATAATTTAAGTGTCTTTCATAAGTTTTTATACAGTGGTTAAAATGGGCAAAGTCTCTTCAGTTTATACAGCTTTTTCCCTTGGATTTTTCACATTCTGTGCTATTGAGAGTTTCATTAAATTAATAATGCATTTTTTATTTATTTTTTTAGAACAAAGCAGGACAGTTTTTTAGCAGTGGTCATACCAACAACTGGGCAGTCCTGGTAAGTTAGAAAAAAATAATTTTTGTGAATTTCTGAGCTGAAAAAAAAAAAAAAAACACCATTTAATTTTGTATCTTTCTCAATATTGTAAACTTGACAATACATTAATATTCAAATGCTTCATCCAAGCTGTTTGTGATTTAAGATAAGAACTTTTTTTAAGGATTTTTAAATTCACAATTGCTGATCTTGGGATAACTAGCAAAAAGTATATTCATAAAATGTAAAAGTGTAATGTAAAAAAGAGTGAATATATTATCAAATTTACAATGACTTTTACAGGTTTACAATTTTTTTCTTACATTTTTGTCCTGGATTAATATATTTAATATCTTGTGTTTTAAAATAATAATAATAATAATAATAATAATTAATTAATGCCTTATCTTGTCTTATTTAAAATGATCTTTTTTTTCTCATTTAAAACAAATGAAAGGTTTGCTAAGGCCCCCTAGTTGGCCCTGACCCCCTGTTCAAGAATAACTAGTCGGTATGATCATTATTAACAAAAACTAAATTAATAATATATATTTTTTAGAATTACAACAAAGCTGAATAAAATGTATATATTAGATGAAAAACCAAACTGTCATGTAGTAAAATTACTAACTAAAAGTAAAAGAAAGATAAGTTTAACCTAAATGGTCGAAACAACCAGACATCACAGACAGTATAAGGCGGCTGTTTTAGTTTCTGTAAGGGTATCATGAATGTAATTGAGGGTACATTAAGATATATAATGTAATGTCAATAATAGAAAAGAAAAAAAAGACAATTTAGCTGTATAACATGATTTTATGATGTACTTAGAATTGCAACTTGCCAACAATCTTTCTTAATTATTGCTTTTTCATGATTTTCTGAGTCTTATCATGTTTATGTCTAGGTCTGCACATCTAGATTCTGGTTTAATTACCGGCATGTGGCAAACACACTGTCAGTTTACAGAAGTGTAAAGAGACTGGGCATTCCAGACAGGTAAACTCATTTACTTCGATAATGCTCTATCCTGATTTTTTTTCTAGATACATGTCAAAATAAAACAGTGGCTTGTTGAACAACAATATAATTGGACCAATGTATTGTATACCAACTATTTTCCCTCCTGGCATCCTCATTACGCAATGACAATGTTACTTAAATAGTCTTTACTCTCTGTTTTTCCATTACTTTACTTGTGTTCTCTACAGATAGCTGCATGTGTGCTCTTTTATCACGATGAGGCAGTGATATTTGTGTCTCTAGCCACAGTAAAAGTCTTCCTGTCTGCTCTGATTAGATGTGTTTGCTCTGCTTTCCCAGTCACATTGTGCTGATGCTAGCGGATGATATGGCCTGTAACTATAGAAACCCCAAACCAGCCACTGTGTTCAGTCATAAGAACATGGAGCTTAACGTGTATGGAGATGACGTGGAGGTGGACTACCGTGGATATGAGGTGAAGCTGCTCTTGGTTTTAACCAAATATCACTTATATTGGATACTAGTAAGGCTTTTCATCAGTCCTCAGTAAAAAAAATCACTCAATTAAAGAGCTCCTATTATTGATTTTTGAAAATGAGCTTTTATACAGTGTGTAACACAGCGCTAAGTGAATGAAAACACCCTGCAAAGTTTTTGTCCCTCAAAAGAAAGTCAACTGAATCATTGAAACAAGTCATTTTTAAAACATTTCCCAAGCCCACTTCAAAATGTTTCTAAATGAAGTCAAAGAAGAATCTACTCTTGCATGTCTCTGATTAGCATACAGTATTGATAGTTCCTGAATAAATTGGATTTTTTTTTTTACAAACCTGTTAAGTGAACGATTCAATTACTTTACCTACTTTTAAAGTAATTAAACCTACACTCTGTTTCTGCCCTCTTCACATGCTATTTGTGGCAGGTCCTCTTTTAAAAGCATATCTTTTCGTTGTGCAGGTCACAGTGGAGAATTTCCTGCGAGTCCTGACAGGGCGCCTCCCCCCCAGCACCCCTCGATCCAAACGTCTACTTTCTGATGACCGCAGCAACATTCTCATCTACCTGACAGGTCAGAGCGGTAACAGCCTCATTACTGGCTTTTTCAGTTTCTCTCTTCTCTGAATCTGTGGGTCTCCATTTTCACAGGTCACGGCGGAAATGGCTTCCTGAAGTTCCAGGACTCTGAGGAAATCAGCAACATGGAGCTGGCTGATGCCTTTGAGCAGATGTGGCAAAAGAGGAGGTAAATTTGGAAAGAGCTGCAGTGAACACGCAGTAACTCAGACATTTTTGACAATATATATATATATATATATATATATATAATCAATAAATTTTTATCTTGCATTTATCTCAATTATATTGTGAAAGACCTGTTCTGTTAAATGAATGGTTATAGGTTTGATTCCACTCTGTATCCATGGATATTACTTTTATTCACTTGACCGAGCTACTTAACCTTGGGTTGTTCCAGGGAGATTTCCACCATACAGAGTATACTGTAAGATGATTTGCATAAAAATGTTAATACAATGTAGTTCCATTTGTCCTACTAGTAGCACAGTTGAACAAATGAAGAAGGACAACCATCCGCAAGCAAGCACTACTTATTTAAAGAGGTCTTATATAACAGTCCACGAGCACTGAGACTTCACCATATATTTTTTTTTCAATTATTATAATTTTTTTTTCGGGGCACAAAAGAAGACAATATAAAAGATTTAACTTAATGAGTTGTAATCTATTTTACATTCAATGTCATAATATTATCCCATGCAACTCATTCTGTATTCCAAGTGTTCTGAAGGCATACAGTAGAAACAGTTTGAAAATGTAATCTATTATTAAGTGAAAATCTCCAATCATCACATTAGTGCATCTGTATGAGCGCACAGCAGGAAAAGCACACAAGTTGTAACGAACTCTCTGACTCGTTTGGATCCATTTGCAGGCTTTATTTACACTCGTGGTCGTACAGGCTTTGGTCGGTTCACAGGCAAACAAGAACAATATGGGAAATCCAAAACTCACAGTGATGTAACAGTCAGGAAGTCGGGGCAGGCGGCGAAAGATCAGAAGTCCAGATAAACAGTCCAAAAACACACAGGTAGTCCAACGGGGAGTAACACTCAGGATTGTATGCAGGGCAAAACAAAACTTTGCACTGAGCGTAGCCAAACGGTGGCTTAAATAGGCCGCCAGGTCGTGGGAGTTGTAACCGGAAGTGTCCATGGTATGTGGGGGAAAAAGTGTCCGGGAGGAACTAGAATTCCGGCGAAGGTTCCCGCTGCTGAGTTCCGGAGGGAGCCACTGAGGCGCAGCTTGTGACAGCAGGCAGGCCTGCTGGACATTGCCGGGAGGATTTTGAGATTAGGCAGGTGTTGCAGTTCTTAACAAAGGCGGAGACATCAGCGGTTAAGGTGGGCACCCAGAAACGATTGTTGACGAGGTCTGTAGTAGCTAGAATGCCAGGATGGCCGGAGCTGGGATGATCATGAACGAGCTGCAGAACCCGTTGCCGAAGAGGTTCAGGAACAAAGGTTCTGCCTGCGGGGCATTCGTTTGGAACTGGGTCGGTCCCTTGCACCTCCTGGATCTCCTGCATAATATCCCATTGCACGGGTGCCATAATGAGAGTGGATGGTAGGATGGTCTCAGGGTCAGAAGTGAACTGTGGTGGATTGTGTAGACGGGACAGTGCGTCAGCTTTAAGGTTCTTTGAGCCTGGTCGGTAGGTGATCTGAAAGGAGAAGCGTGTGAAAAAGAGTGACCATCGAGCCTGTCTGGAGTTCAACCTTTTGCCGTTTTTCAGATACTCCAGGTTGCGATGGTCAGTTAGCACCAGGAATGGTTCTTGAGCACCCTCCAGCCAATGTCGCCACTCTTCGAGAGCCGCCTTGAGAGCCAGTAATTCTCGGTCTCCGACATCATAATTCTGTTCGGCTGAATTGAGTTTGCAGGAGTAGAATATGGTCTATATAGACTATGACAAAGCGGTTCAGCATCTCCCTGAAGATGTTGTTCACGAAGGCTTGAAAGACTGCCGGACTATTGGAGAGGCCGAAGGCCATGACCAGGTACAACAGGTGCCGTTGGTGGTGGAGAAGGCCGTCTTCCACTCGTCTCCTTCTTTTATACGGATTAGGTTGTAAGCATTACGTAAGTCCAGTTTTGTGAAGTA
>JAUMHP010000041.1:3973942-3992755 GCA_032361065.1 Enteromius trimaculatus
ACACAATTATACACCACATTCCTTGTTTCACTTTTACAGAGTTTAATATTTTTTAAAAATGAGCTTCCCCTATTTGATAGACCAGTAGCCGCCACTGATATCCACATATGATCATGGAGCTCAGCTAGAGTGACCATTAGGTTCTTTGTCACCACGGTAAGCCCTTCTCCATTACTTCAGTTTGGCCAGGAGGCGAAAAATTATTTAAAACTTCTTCCATTAAGGTTAACGAAGACTACATGCTTTTGTGACCCTTCAGTGAAGCTTAATGTTTTTTCTAAACTCTTCCACAGATGTGTGGCTCCAGACAGTTTTTTTGTTTAGTTTTTTTTGTTTTTTGTTTTTTTTACCTCAAAACCTGTTTGCGGCATAGTTACGGTATATAGACTGTAGATTGAAAAAGTAATTTAAGGCAGTTTAACATAAGGCAGCAACATGACAAAATTTCTAAAATATTATTATTTTTATTTTTGTTTATTATTATTTTTTTTTTTTTAAAAAGGGGGTATGAATACTTTTGCAAGGCACTATATACATGCATTTACATATATATACATACTGAGTAACCACACAATGCTAAAATATGGGTAAAATCTGGTGCCAAAGTTATTTTTTCAATGATTTGTTGCATTAACAAACATTACCAATAAGTGTCAGGCTCTAAGTATTGCAAAATACATGACTACATCCTCTTCTCACTTCTGTACAGCCGCCACGATGGTCGAGGTGGGCAGAGATAAGAAGAACCCTGATGAATTTGCCATGGCTCTAGACGAGGCTCTTGGTGACTTTGCCTTCCCAGATGAGTTTGTGTTTGATGTCTGGGGAGCCATCGGTGACGCTAAACAGGGACGGTTTTAAGCGCTGCTACACACACACCCCACCACACATTAAAAACCGAGCTGAAATCAAGAGCGTCTTGTTCAGAGTAATGCAGTTTAGAGCTGGCATGCTGAACGTTAGGATTTATGTGATTGAAAAAAAAAATATTTTTACAATAATAAAGAAAAAAATTTATAGTAAATATCACCAATGTAGTTTTCTTCACATAATACATTTTTAAGCCTATCAAAGAGCTTCAAAAGCAGTCAGGCACCAGGATGATGATGAGAATCTAGAGAATGTATTTCTGTGGTTTAGCATTTTTAGGTGAAGCTGGGAGTTTATGAGATTAAAAAAATAAAAAAAGCCAAGGGAAAGGGTGATGCACTCTTTTGCGTAGAGAGAATTTTGTATAATATAGAATTATGGATATACATCAGTTGTCTTTTTTTAGAGCTATTTTAGACTTTAATTTATTTAATAAAGTAATTAAACTTTTGAGAAATTGCAGCTTTAGTAGCTGATTGTCGTATTTTAGTAAATTTAAAATATCCACATAAAAACATGGTCGTAAGCGGTCATGTACCCTTAAAATAGTGCCAACCAGTTAACTTTGAAAATACCACAAATGAATTGGTCACATTGTTGATTCTATTGTTATCATTTGTAAAAAATAATCCATAAGGGATCAGTTTGTATGATAGATGTATGTTTTTGTGTGCCTTCACTTTTGTGTTGTCAGTGTAATTTTGTATGAACAATTTCTATTGTGCTCAAATCACAGGTTTTGTCTTTGCATGTTTTTTTTTCACATTCATTAAAGGTGAAAAAGGATGCATTTTAAAATGAATTTCTTTTTTTTATGCTTATTGACGACATGTAATATTTCTGATTATAATTCCAACCACAGCGGTTCTTATTTATGGCATTGAATTATGCTTAAGTTGTTTTTGCACTGGGGTTCGACTTACTGCAAACACCACCAATAGCAAGGGATTTTCCTTTTCACAGTGGAACAGAAGGACTATTTGGATAATGACTGCCCCCTGCTGTAGCACCAATCATGAGGTTGTGGTTTGTGTAAGAGTCCTATCAAGCAAAATAGCTTCATAATGTGGAAGTAGGATATAAATATAATTCTTTAAAATAAAGTTCTTTAACTCATACATATTAAAAAAGGTTGTGTTGAGCTGCATTAAAACTACCAAACTGCCAATAAAATTTATTTGAAATAAAAAGTGACATTATGCTTCTTTACTGTCTTTACTGTCACTTTTGGTAAACTTAATACATGAATAAAAGCATTAAAAAAAATAAAACTGACCAGAGTCTTTTCAACAGTAGGTTTAGGGATCCTTTATATTAATTTTATTAAATTCTATTGTGCTCAAGTTTTAACACCAATCCGCAAATAATTTAGTTTTGCACTAATTAGACTTATTTCTGTAGTACCTCCAAGTACCTTCTGGAAACTTTAAGCTGAAAAATAATTACTGAAAGTGACCCGATTATGGATTTTTGAAAATGACCCTAATGCAGTGTGTATCAAGTACATGAAAACATTCTGAAAAGATCATGATGATTTGTTGAGTAAGGTAAAAAATAAATACATATAAGACAATGAAAGCTTTGTGATCTTGTATGTGTGTCAACCTGTATTTGGGGTCTCGCCAAAACCAGTCACACTATCCTGCAAGTTAAACACTGAAATAACTATTCCAATATTTTATATCAACTTTATTTGTAGCCTCATTTTACATATTGGTAAAAAATACAGTATGGTGAAGACAAACAATTCCCTCTCAATCCCAGAGAAAAAAAAAGTACCAGTTCACATTACAGGCATAGTAAAAATCTGTCTTTAAAATGAAAGGTCACTCCATATATTGAGGACTAAAACTTGGCAAGTTTAAGAGATACTGTTTGCATTTCTAATAACTTTTAACAAAATAAAACTGGTACGCTCATGAAAACATACATAATAGTTTTTAGGTGGGTACAGTTTGGGGATTATAAAGCTCTTCATAAAAGCGACTGGGTAACTGGATCAGTTTTACCACAGCTTGCAAGATATGGCTTGGAAGCACATGAGAATTGCCTTACTGGCATGTTCCTTTAAAAGAAAAAATACATGGAGTGCTTTAAGAATGCAGTCAAGAAGGGCGATTGTTTTCAACATGAATTATCAAATAGCTTTAAATTTCTGAGATGCAAGATGGAAAAAATAAAAAACCTTTTTAGCACCCTTTATGTGACATGAACAGTAAGTATGCTTTGGTTCTCAAAGTAATAAGCCAATCTACCACAAGCTGTGATACTTTGAAATGTAATCCGTATACGCATTATAAATTCCTTCATTTTTGAAACCTGTCTTGTGCTCTAGCAGATCAAATGAAATGAACGGAGGAGTTTAGATTGGAGATGGATGGATGGATGGATGGATGGATAGAATGTGGCCAGCAAGGTGTTGCAGTATTCTGGCTGAGATCTTTCCATGCCTCTTCTGTCCTTCTTAGAGTTCATCTCCGATGTGAGCCGTCCTGAAGGCATCTCCGGTCAGCTTTTCTTGAGCTTCCTTCATGCTAGTCACAACTGCACACAGAAGAGAAATGTGGTCAAGGAACATCTCGCTTATTTTCAACACGTCGCACCTAAAATCTCATTTGTTTTTCAGATGTATCTTTATACGTACTGCACACACAGTCAGTTCTGTTTTGCATTGGAAAATAAGCTCTTTTAAGCAAGCAAGCACTACTTATTTCAGACAGATCAAGTCAGTAAAATTGCATTATTTATGATCATGTACATCAGGGGTGTCAAACTAAATTCATAAAGGGCCAGCCTGCACAGTTTAGATGCAATCGTAATTAAACACACCTGATACAACTATTCAAGCCTTTCAGGCTTAATTTTATTGCTACATATTTGTTGACCCAAATTTAAAAAGACTCTGTGGTTTGTTATATATTACCATGCATTTAAACTCAAATATAACAGCCCATATATAAATAAATAAATAAAATGGAATGCCACATATAGTCGTTCAGTATCTGAGCACGAGTACTACAGTAAACGGATGACGCGCTCCAGATTAGGTGACGAGCGGATATAGAAAGCACACTTTGATGCATCCAGAGTAGCGACGCATTAGGATGTGGAACACGATTTTGTTTTGCAAATTTCATCTCTTACATCTTTGGTGTAAACTCGCCTTAAAACGCCAAACGCCCCCCTTTCAAAAATATTGCTTCCAACCCCCCCCATACTTCAAATAAATGTAATTTTTCTTGGATTTTCTACCTTGATCTGCATTGCTGTAGAAGTACTTGTAGTTGGGGTTCCCATTCTTGTTCGTGATCTCAGAGTGGACTTTACCAGCAGGATCTACCAAAGAAGAAAATATTATATTTTCATTTAATCATTTACTGATACATTAAGGTGTGGATGTAGCATGTAGTACAAACTTTACACACCCAAAAGATGATTGACTCTTACCTCAGAGAAAAGGGCTTTTATTAGGCCACTAATATTTGAAGGAAGAGTCTACCTTTAAAAAATGGTTCCCGTTCTAAATGAGTGCATGTATATGACCTACCAAGGAAAATTATTCTTGGAATGTAACCACCGTCTGGGCTGAAGGTCTCATCTTTTGGCTCCTCTTCATCCTATAGCCACATGGGACATATAATGAGTGTGTGTGCAATATAATAATACACTTGTTTCACATGTGTATTACTACATGTGGTTTCACCAAAAAATAAACAAGAAAATATTACAGGGGAAAAAAGGATACGGAGGCGAAAAAAATAATAATAATAATAATAATAATAATAATAATGAGAAAAGGAGCTCCTTACCTCCAAGTTAACCATGACAAAGTTGTGAGCCAGCTCAGAGATGTCCTTTGATTCAGCAAACTTGGGCTTTAAAGCTAAAGTTATTTTTAAAAGCATCATAAATCATCCGTACACTTTGTGGTAACAACAGAACGAGCCACATCATAAATTCATACATCACAAAACACAACCGTTCAAAAGTGTGTTTGCTTTTTAATGAGAAAAAAAAAAAGATTGATTTTTTTTTTTTTATAATTTATTTTAAATAAAAGAATTCCAAACCTTGAACTTTTGAAGGTAGTGTATTTTAATTCTTGACAGATATTTATATTTTTATGTATAAATATAAGTGATTAAGCTGTAAACTGTCCAAAGGCTCAATCAGCATCATACCTTTACAGGCTCCACACCAAGTCTTGTGAATAATGACCATCAGAGGGAGTCCACTGGAAAGAGATCACAATGGCATTTGTTAAATCAATTTTAAAAACAAATCATTCAAAAGCATCGTAGTGCCGCACAGAACACTGACTAATGAAACATAATTCCATGCTGCTAGGCATCCTGGTCATTTTCATACCATTGTGTAAAGAATCAAATTATAATTCAAAAACTTATTAATGCATAGTAAATAGTCATAATTTTTTGATTATGCTGATAAGCCCTTTAAAATGTGTTTTCCAAATATAATAGAGCAGGCTTTATAAAGTGCCTGAACTTTTGATTGATTGATTTTATTTCGTTCATGGATATTTTCCAACAAACTCACTTCACATCATCATGTACAATTTATAAAACCATGACGAAAAGGAGGCAGGGAGAAGTATATCTTATATTTCCTGCCCCCTTCTTGACCAGATTATATTATAAATCTGGCATATAGGCCTACCTTCTACAGAAATACATTAACAACAATGTTACAGTACAAGCACCATATGTACCTTGCTTCTGCCTCCTTCTTCCCATCTTCAAGGCTTCGCCAGTTAATGTGTTCCCCAAATCCTTGAATACACACATTCAAGTCCATTATAGATATTTAACATGATACATCCGGTTAGGAACAAGTGTACCTGTTGGAACAAGCCACGACTACAACCACAGAACAAAGAGGTCTGCAACAAAGCACCTGTGATCAGAGATCTCCTCGTAGTCTTTCGTCCAACACACAATAGAAATGACAAAGGCACGTCAGTCAAAGTGCAAAAAACACATAACGTTACAATACACTATTCCTAATAGCGGCTGCAAAATCCCATCAGCTGGTTTATAATGAGCTCCACA
Organism: Enteromius trimaculatus; assembly: GCA_032361065.1. Taxonomy (NCBI): domain Eukaryota; kingdom Metazoa; phylum Chordata; class Actinopteri; order Cypriniformes; family Cyprinidae; genus Enteromius; species Enteromius trimaculatus. The sequence goes on from JAUMHP010000041.1 coordinate 3,979,882, forward strand.
TTTAATAAAACATACTCTTTCACGTAACTTACACGGGGATAAATGTAACATTGGATATAATCTCGGTAGATATAATACAGCAGTACAGACTATTTAGCCTTACTGAGACAGTACTGAGATTTATTTCGGGCAATCGCGAGTTATATTAGATCCGCGTTCCGGGTCAGAAGCCGGTGGTCTAGCACGGCTAGAGTTGATGGGGATTATTTGATCAAATATCTACATTTATAAACATTTTTACCTCGTCCTTTGCCATCGGCTAACACCTCTCCGAAATGTGCAGCAATAAAAACCAGCATAAAAGAAACCAGGGCAACGTTGAATAAAGACGACTGCATTTTCATTCCGACGGTCGTTAGCCTCGCGCTGCCTGGATGTGACGGACGGAGTCGGACAGAAGCCGCTGGGTCCTAAATCCTGCAGGGTCACAGGAGCGCGTTGATGACGTCAGAGGCGTCACATTTTATTTTTGTTTTTGTTTATTTATGAATGTATTTATTTATTTATTTTTTGAGTCTTGAACAACAAATAAAAAAAACAAAGTGCCAAGGGTAATAAGAGGTACATATTAACTATACATGTATAGGGCCAATATAAAAACAACAAATAAATAAAAATACAAATAAAATTATAAACTAACAAGAGGCCAAATAAATAATGTTTTTACAGTGTTTTTTTGTTTTGTTTTTGTTTTTATATTCTCTTTAATGGTATTGTTACAAATCCTAAGAATCCTAAGAATCATTGCTAAAAGAACATGAATCTTAAGAAGTAATCAAGAGATTGGAAATGTAAGCCTCATTTTCAAACTTCTTGTAATAGCTCAAAAAAACAAATCTTACATGTTCATAGGTATATGACCTATAGTAAATTGAACAACACTTTGTCATTTATAAATCTGGGAACCTCTCACCATAACCATTTTGTATAATTGACAATAACAGAAAAATAAGGTACCGTTTTTGGATGTAATGAATAGAATGACCAATTTACATCTATATCTTCAATAAATGCAGTAACTTAAATTGAAATTTCTTTCACTTTATTTTTAATGAGACCATTTATTAGGTAATAGGCCCTACACCCAAGCTTTCCTCCAATATAATATTTCCAATAAACTTAGATCAACAGAAAACAGCACTTTTTATGGACTCCTTTATTTTTCCGCTATTATTGACTAATCTGTAGATTTTTTTCATTAAATAAATATTTATAATACTATATTGCGTAGCACTGAATTAAAAAACAAAAGGCATTAATTTTTTTTAAATGTTCTATTTTCTATTGTTACTGTAAAAAAATGAATATATTATATATCTAAACACACACACATATAAATATGTTGTTGCACTACCCTGCATTTCTTCCAGCTCTGATCTGCCCTATAATAATACAGGCAAAAATGGGATAAGTCTTAAAAACAAAAAAACTATTAATTCATTAATTCATTAAAAGAAAGAAAGAAAGAAAAAAAAGAAGGAAAGAAAGAAAGAAAGAAAGAAAGAAAGAAAGAAAGAAAGAAAGAAAGAAAGAAAGAAAGAAAGAAAGAAAAGGTGATCACTGAGTGATACTATTTCAAAGTGATTACCATCTTTGTGACAAAAAGCAAATATTGTGTTTACCTTTTCAGTAACATTTGTGTGAACACTGTGAAAGTGAAAAGTACAATTAAAGCAGCCTTGTGAAACAAACCTGGAATGGGCATGGTTATTTTAGTGAAAAATGAGAGACTCTTCAGCTATTTATTTATGGGATGTGCTGTAAATTATATCAGGGAGGTAGACCACAGATGTTTATGTTGTTGTTGTTTCATATTGTTACAGCTGAACCGAAAAGAGAAAACAATTAGGGAAAAGAGAGCTCTTTGTGAATATTCTTGTTATGCTCATTAAAATACCAAGCATTACGTTATTCTCCTGACATGTGAATATGAATCATGAAGGAAAATGTACATCCCATTCCATCAAATTGACAGATACAGATTATTTGTAATGCAGTCTTATTATTTGAAATGGTTGTTTTGGTCTTTTTTACTGGAATTTCCCCAAACCAGTTTAAAACAAAGTACACATATTTGTATATGTAGCAAAATGCTGCTGCTTAAAGGTTAAGACTGTCACATTGTATAAACTTTTTCTTCATTTATAGAGTTGAGTTTTGCATTTTAGTTTGATGAAAAACTAGAATGCAACTAGAACTAGAATTCTTAAATTATGTTATATTACTGAAAATGTTTCTTGGAATTACAGCGTAGTACTCCAGTGGTTGGATACTTCCTCTTATGTGATGACAGCAATTGTTTTGTGGTCATTAAGCATTGGCTTGTACAAAAGCGAAAGAAAAAGTTAATTTCTCAATATTTGGCAGCACTGATGATGAAACTGCAAGCAGGGAAGTAGAGAGGATGTTAGTATGTTAGGTCATACCTGTTAAGCAATTACCAGACTATAATGTAATGCCTTTGTATGTTTGAATGTGGCAGCGATATAAAATAGAAGAAACCTGAATGATCACTTTCCTTATTAGTCATCTCAATTATTTAGGTAAACATTTCTATGCACAAAACTGATATTATGTAGTGTATTTTTATATAAAACAAAGCATGACTAGTACAACAAGGTTTTGCTGAAGTGCATGGTCACCTTTAATTAAACCAAAAATAAATAACATGCATTACTGCATCAATAAATAATGTTTAAATACAATAAATAACTTACTTATAAATAATAATTGCATTTTATAACAGTAAACAAAAAGGTGATTGGTCTGTAACAACTGCTAGTTTGCTACTTGGACAACATGTAGTTGAACACACGATTTATTGTTATTGTTCGCAGGATGAAACCCTTCAGGACTTTGCACAGCTGCAGTCGTTCTTGAAAAGATTTTTGATGATTCGTGGACACCTGGAAAAATAAATACCATACTTCAGCACAACGGATGTCAAAAGAACGCACTCAGACTTTTCTATGCATTTCATTAATGAACATAACCTGTTTTACCTCGGACGGGGAGTTGTCCATCTCGGAGACAGAGAAGCAGTTCTATTACAACATAAAAAAAAAGAAAGTGAAAAAGAGCCATGCAATCAACCGTAATTCCAGTTGGTGTTTGCTTGATTGGCTTATTTTACCTGCGTGAGGTCATCAATGCTCCTGACTACAGATTTGGTGAGCTCTGGGCTGGAGTAGGCTCTAAAGGTCTCTCGATAGTAGTGGAGATCTTCTAGAATTCTCTGTAGACACTCATTCTACAAAGACAAATGTCATTATATGTCAGAGCACAAGACATAATCAACAGAAGAGTCAACGGCAAACAAACTGGGAAAATGGATTACCTCATCAATATTTAGAACAGCACTGTGAGCGCAGCTGGAGTTCTGTTGGGTGCAAAGCATAGTATAATAAGTGACATGTTTTGATTATTTCAAAATACAGCAATATATAACGTACTTTAAGATGAAGAAGTAACAATTGTTAAATAGCTGCTTATATTCAGGAAAACTTACTTATCTTAGTAATAAAGGAAATGTTTTCCCTGGCTTACAGTTTTAATCAAACCAAATGTATTTTCACAAATTAATCTATCACCATTTCAACAAGCTGAGCTATTAAGACATATTTTACAGTTATTTTAAGCGGCAACGACAATTTCATGTTTTTATGAATTATTATGATTAGTAGTGGTAATATTTACAGTCATACTATTTTTAAGGTTTCCTTGTTACAGTGTTAATATATATTTAATTAAAGAGTAATATTAATTAACTATAGCCTACTTATATGGTCAAAGTTAGGGTTTGGGTTACAATTATGCATAATTTATTGTTATTATAATATTAAGTACATGTTTAACATAGAACCCTTAAAATAAAGTGTTACTATATTCACTTTTATTGTTATTTTGTTATTATTATTTTTAGTAGTAGTAGTAGTAGTAACAATAACAACAATAATATCACTTATGTTTTATGGCTATTTAATATTTGTAGTTTTTTATAATTATTTGTCACATCTCAGGACCATTTGAACTAATAAAGGCAATAAATAAATACAGAATCCTTAAAATGAATAAAAGTGATGAATATTACATCTAGGCCTACTTAAACACCAACTTATACATTGGCTTCTACAATATGTTATACAGTATGTGCTGACTATTTATGATGGTTGCAACATAATGATAATAACAATAAAGTATGCTTAAACTTCATTAGGATAGCATCATCATATCATGTTTAATGTTGTCTTACCTGGGGTGTGCAAGCAGACATCGTTTGAGTCCTGATGTGCACCTCTGCGTTCAGCTGTGTGCAGTCAAATCCGGTGAACAAGTGGTCCTGTAAGCGGATAATAAATAGGCTGTTACACTTCAGACCACTTGTGGGTGTATTCGCTATTGGTTTATTGAAAGACGCTCACCATCTCGAGCACCGCTGACACGTTCCAGAGCAGAGAGCGCGCGAGAGCGTTGCACGTTCCGGTGAGGCGCAACGGTGACTGACGCGCTGCGAGCGGAACGGCGACACTGCATTGCCACAGCAAAGCAAAGCAGACGCTTACGGCCAAATCTGCAACAAAAAGTCACATTTTAGGTGAATGGGATATTAAAATAAATAAAATAGAGCACCTACATCATAAATAAAGATACTTACAAGTGCAGACCCTGGGGAGCATCGTTGCGTTTAACTTTTGCATATTCTAATGCTCAGGATTTGAACTTTATATAGTCTATCATTTGGAGATAGGGGAGTTTCCCTTTCAAAACTTGCTGTTGCTGTTAACTAAAATGAAAATAACCGGCTACCCATGTGTTTTTCGTAATTTCCGTGGTAATACAGATGTTAAGCTCTGGAGTTTAGGACACGCTGCTTGCATACAGTACGTGGGAATTAACGCACGTTTCGATGCACTTCACAAGAACAGTGTGTGTGTGTGTGTGTGTGTGTTCAGGATACGAATCTAGAACCTTTCTGTTTACTAAAACCCCTTTCATTATCAATTTCAGTCATTTTTTTTTAATCAGTCGTATTCTCGTTTACAGTCATAGTAAACATTTTGCAAACACACGCAAAAGAAGGTTTAAAAGAAAGCTGGGCGTTTAAGAGACGTACAGTCCAGGACTTTTGTGGAATGTGATCAGAGCCAAGCATAAAATGTAAAAAATCAAAAATATTCCAAGTTAAGCTCAGTCAGAATTTGTGTTGATTACAAACATGAATCTGAATGTTATTTATTCAATCCACTGAAGAAATAAACACTTAAAATGGAAGTGAATGGGTCAAATCTGTAAATGTTAAAACAGCCTGCTCAATATTTAAGAGTGATTGTAATGTGTTAAATCATAAAATGACAGTGGAAACTATTATTCAAACTATTATTCAAACTCAAATAAACATGTTTTAGCAGAATAGCTTTCCTTACATCATTCCAAACTTTGCCCCAGATTTTTTCTTCTTCTTTTTCTTCTTAAGAAAACAAGGAATAAGTCATACTATTTTTATGGTAAATTTTAATCAACATTTTATTGCATTCAACTTGCATCAAACTGGAATATTCCTTTAAGTTGACCATTTGAAAGTCACATTTTAAGTGAAATTATCACATTTCCTCACTTTGGAAATGTGACCACTGATTTACGCATGAAAAAACAAGCTTTCCCAGCTTTGTCAAAGATTGTCCTCCAAAAAAAAGTGTTAGCAGAGACTGACATTAAAAACTCACATGGCTTTTTTTAAACACGTAACACATTGGTGTTCCTGGAAATACCTCTTATTTAAGTTTACACTGCATATTGCACATTGCATTTGAAGAAACTAGACAGGCCCTTACATTCAAAGTTTACTTGTTCCAATCATTTTATAGATTTTATGGAAGTGTTACGTATTTATTTCTTCTTTCATTTCCTTACATTTCATATACATTCACATATTACTGGTTGACAAGAGTGGAATATCCACATAAAAACAACTTAACTGTTTTATTTTCCCTATTATTTGTGATCATTTGATGGAGCAGACTCATATCTCCTAAAAATTATGTAATACTGTGGCAATGGGCTCAAGGGGAGAGAGCGGGAGCGCAGTGGTTATCTGCGTTTTGAGTAATCTGGCCACAAAAGAGAAGTAGACACAACTACTTGATTCTCAGTTCAGATACTATATGCTGATACTTCATGACAAAGTGCTATTTTCACAGAGACACTGCTATATTCCACTTCTGTGTAGATCTTGGGTACAAAAATTAGACGAGTGAACTCAATAAAGAGAGAGGTACTTTTTTTTTTTTTTTTTAACAGAGTTATTTTTTATTTATTGCCTTTTTCATTTTAACAGGTTTCGTTTTTGGGACTGACCTAATACAAACCACAATGACACTTGATGTTGAGTGCTTCATCCCTTGTGACTCAGCTAAACAGATGGGACTTATAGGGATAGTTACCAAAAAATGATAATTATCTCATGATTAACTTACCCTTAGACCATGCTAGGTGTATATAACTTTCTTCTTCCAGGCAAATACCAGAATCATGTTAAAAAAATGTCTCGACTCTTCTGAACTTTATAATAGCAGTGAATGGGTGCTGAGATTTTAAAGTCCAATAAAGTGCATCCATCCATCTTAAAAATGTTCCACACGGTTCTGGGGGGTTAATAAAGGCATTCTTGAAACACATCAATGCATTTTTGTACGAAAAAAATATCCATATTTGTAGCTTTATGAGCATCTTTACAAATCCTTGTTTTAGTCTTCAAATCCATGACCTGTGTTTAGTTAGTGGAAGCTAAAGATTAAGGTTTGTAAAATTATATATATATATATATATATTTTTTTTTATTTTTATTTTACAAATACACATCAGTACACTTCAAGGGGCCTTTATTAACCCCTTCAGAGTTTTGTGGAGTACTTTATTTAATGGATGGATGAACTTTATTGGACTATTAAATATCAACAGCCATTAAAAGAATAGTTCACCCAACAATTAAAATTCTATCATCATTTACTCACCTTTGAGTAGTATCATATCTGTATGCATTTCTTTGTTCTGTCGAGCACAAAGGAAGGTATTTTGAAGAATTTTTGTTACCAGGTTGTTATGGGTCACTATTGACTCGCATAGTATTTTACACTACTATGGAAGTCAATGGTGACCAAAGCAGCCTGGTTACAAACTTTCGCTAAAACAAAGAAATTCACTTGAGGGTGAGCAAATGATGACAGAGTTTTCATTTTTGGGTGAACTATTCCTTTAAGAGCCAGTGCAACTCAGATTGTGTTTGTCTGAAAGAAGGAAGTCACGACTTGAGTTTGAGTAAATAATGGGGTAATTTTACATTTTGGGTGAACTACCATTAAGGATCACAATTCTAATTCCATTTCATACTGGCCCATATTAAGTCATTTATTTGTTCATAATCATCTTTTACAGGTCTGTGCATAAAGATAAAAAGCATTTTAACCATGTTAACCGTGTCACTTACATGTACATCTGTGAAACAGGAAATGCCTTATTTGGATGAAAAAGTAAGTAAAATAGACATTCTTAAAAGATTGACATTAATAGTTCATTGTGAACACAAGAATTAATTACCACCACACCAGGCAGCTTCAAACAAATTACATTTTGGTTATATTGTAGGTAGAAGAGCTCCATACACAGCACATCAGCCAGTGCAAACACTGCATCAGAGTAAAACTAGAGAGTAGAGTAAACTTTTTCATCCCTAAAGAAGGATACTGCAGAAGCAAATAATCTGCAGAGAGAAGCAGTTTACTAGATGACTGATAGTTCAGCAAAAAACAAATGGATGACTTTCTGTCCTCTGTGGAAATAAATCTTCATAAAGGTTTGGATTGACATGAGGGTGAATAAATCAGAGAAGAAAAAAAAAGGGAAAAAATAAATAACATTAAAATCTTTTCTGGGTGAACTAGTCTTCTACTCAATAGGAAACAACTCTAAAGGTCCATTCCCATTCAGTATCATGAAACCAACAGATTCTTTGTAAAGATCCAGCCTGTCAGTGATTGATGATTCTTTCTGTGTTTACGGGATCAACGAAGTGAGTGTGTAACCCTCAGCTAAGGTGCGGGCATGCATGAACATTTACAGCATGTATAATAAACATACATCCACACAAAGGCGAAAACACACATCTAGTTGGGAAAAAAAGAGAATCTATAGTGAGTACACTGCTTCATCATATAGTGAATCACAAGAGTTTGGACCCTGTACTGTTGGCCTCAAAATGGAGAATCACAGCGACCCTGGCAAGCTGCTTTACCCTTGCTCACAGATTTCTCCATCATGTGCCTCTGCTGGCTATGTGCATGCCTGTTCGAAAACATGAAAGAAAAGTAATTTTTTTTATGTTTATGTAGGCTCTAATTTAAGCTGTGTTTTAAATGGGTCACGGCCTAACCTGGTTAGATCCTCCACATCTACCAGCATGGCATCCTGTTCCATGTGTAGTTCATCTCTCATGAGCAACAGCTGCACCAGCTCCTCATTCAAACCTGCAATGCAATTAACAAATCAAATCAGCTCCTTTTTTTGTCATTACTACAAAGAGTTACTTCCCTTTCTAGATGCTGCATGAAGCAAAAAAAATTAACACAAAGTTGTATGTGTAAAAAAACAAACACTACACTGTTCAGATGGTCAGCAAGATTTTTTTTTAGTTTCTTTAGCAGCAATACTGTGAAATATTATGACAAATTTAAGATATTGTTTTCTGTACAACTATACTTTTTGTAAAAATGTTCCTATAACGGCAAAGCTGAATTTTCAGCATTCATTTCTATATGAAATTACTATATATATATATATACACTGATCATTTATTATGATTAATTTTAGTGTTATCAAACAATTATGATTAATCATATCCAAAATAAATGTCTTTATATAATGTGCATACTCTGTATATTTATTATGCATATATAAATACAAACACATGCATTTAAGAAAAATATGCTGTGTGTAAAAAGTAATAAAATAAGAAAAAAGATGTACATGCAAATATTTTAAATATGATAATATTTTTTAAAAATTTATTAAATACAGACACAAAACTTATTCTGCATATTTCTGTTTTTACCTTGTATCTGAGAGTGTAGGTCATTGGTGATGACCTGTAACTGACCGAGACTCATGTCCCTGAGGTCCACAGGCCTCAGATTCCTCTTCATTAGACTTTCACCGATGTGTGGCAGATGTGGTAACTATAACACAAGAACAAAGTTGAATGTATTGTGATTTTTCTTTTCAGCGTGTGCTCTGAGGAGAAAACTACAGCGAGGATAACCAAAAGCAGCGCTATTCTTGGATACTTGTGTGACTGACCAGGTCTGCCACGGGGGACCTGCGATGTAGCTGAATCTGTCTCTCCACCTCCACCTGCATGCGAGCCATGGGACGGGCCAAGGCCAGAGCCACACGGGCCTCCTCCTGCAGCCGCCGCTGTAACCGCCAGAACTCTGAATCCTCCGAGTCCAGGTCTTCCTCTCCTGTATCCCGGTCAGACAGAGAGGAGCTCTGTTTGCTCTGTAGTGAGACACAAACAAAGACTCACAGCTCCAAAACGTACAAGAACTTTGCTTAATGTATTATCAGAAGTCTTGGGTTTGTACCATGGGTGACAATGGGGTGTCCAGGCTGGTCTCTGTCCTGCTGTCCTCTGCATCGCTGTCCCTGTCACTGCTGCTGTCATTCACAAAGCACATCTGTAGATTCACCCCATTCTGAAGCCTATAGTGAATACACAGTGGAAAAAGACGAAGGATATACATTTTATTTTATAAAAGTCCATTTTTATTACACAGCTTTTAATTAGAATTTTATTTCTTTAAATAACAGAAAAAAAACCAAACTTCTTTCAGTCATACCGCAGGAATGAATTTAAGTATAACTCTAAAATAAACACTTGAGAAATGAGAAAGAAATAGTGAAAGTTCTATTTTCAGCGTCTGCAAACCACAGTGATGCACTTCCCACAGAAAGCTGTGTATAAGACTTTACTCTTCAGTTACAGTAGAATTTTGCGGTTAATAGTATTCTATGAAAACTATGGCTATAAGCTAAACCTGTACATAAAAATGTCCTCAAAGGCACAGTTGACTTCTGTAGACTGGGATGAACCTGGTTCTGTGGTATCTCAGATAAGGGTACATGCTGTGGAAAATGATTCTGTGAAAAATACACTGTGGGTGTGTGAAAAATACTGTATGCACCTAAATTTTAATGCTCATTGGACTTTCCTTTAGCTTTCTAGGAACAGTGTAACAGTGTAGCTGCAATACAAGAAAAGACACAAAAAAGCAGCAACGACACCCACATACATTGCCAGTCCATGGATTTATGATGCGTTTAAAAGTCATAATATAAAGTAAGTGATAAATAGTAAGAGGTTTCTGTCTTTATTAGGAAAAAGCATTTAAAATTAAATTTATATGCAACTATGCTAGTAAATGTTTAGGAAAGTATGAATGTTTTTGTTTTCTCTGAGTCACCATTTCAGACTGTTTAAATTTCATATTCTATCCTTTCTTTACATTCACTTTTAAGAACAAGATGCTACATTTAAAGTAAATGTAAAGAACACAAATGTAAATAGCATTCACTTTTTGCTTGGACCACATATAAGTACACTTCAAGTAAATATTTATTTATTCATTCATTTAAGCAGATGTTTTGTATTTTGAAGGTTGTACTTCATTACAGAACTATAAATACTGAGGGGCAGATTCTTGCAGAAACATTATTTTGCAGATTAATTGCTGATATTTTTCACTCAACACAACATCTTTGGCTCCCTACATCAGCACTGTCCAAATTTCCTCCCCGTGTTCTTCTTGAGAAAATGTGTCAAGTTGACAGACACCTTTTGCTGCTCCAAACTTTAAACAATAAACACAGCAGACTAAAATAGCCACAAAGAAAGACTTTGTTTCCTTTTATCACTGTCAAACACTTTGATGAAACAGTGGAAACAAAGTAGATTCGGGAGAGAAATGAGGGGTGGACTAGTCAAGTTAACAAAGTATATGCTGAAAACAAATGATCTACTTGGGTGATTAAAATGAGACAAAGAGTTCTCGATATGCTTTGTGGAAAAAGGGACAAGACTGAAAAAAAGTGATAAGTGGAACCCTAAAATAAAATAAAATTACTTCACATTTTTGTTTTTATTTTCAGCACTTTTGGCATAAAGGATTTAAATGTTGTTGAAAACACTGCATTAATTTAATAATAAACCAAAATATTATTAAATTTTTTTGTTTATTATATAATATTATTATTTTCAGTTTTTGGTGCTTAAGTTATTAATTATAAGAAATAGAAATCAATAATTCTAAATTGCAATAACATTCCTTAATACTCTGTGTTTTTAATTAAGTAAATGTAGTCTTGGTGAGCATGAGACTTTCTAAAAATAATAATAATAATAATAAATAACCATTTTTAAAAATCTTAATTCCAAACCTTTGACCAGTAGTGTATTTAGTGACGTTCCAGTCAATCACTAAAAAAAATAATTAAAAAAACCCCAGCCAATCAACATTACATGAGAAACACCATCAACCCATTGAAGGATGCACACTGACCGTGAGGACAGGCAGTTTTTGCTGCTCTTGCTGCAGCCAGTAAAGGTAACCGGTCCGTCGTCATAGAAACTGCCAAGGGCCAGCTTCTGCCTAATGGACTCCCTCTCATTCCTCTGGGCCTGACAAAAACAGTCGACTTCAATTAAATAAATGAAGAGAACGCTCAGCATGTAGTAGGCCACAGAAGACCTCACAAGCAGGAATATTTGATGTGGCATCTTAAAATAGATTTCATACACTTTCATACAACTATTCAGTGCTTGTGACAGTTTAAATAACATGCTAGATTTCAAGGACATGAAGGTATTGCTGTGCAAAAAGTTAAACTGCATTTAAATGCTTTTGCTTTTTTAAAAAAAACTTTTATAAGCAGATAACTTCAAACATTCTGTTAATATTCTGATGATGCTATATCGGCAAGAATAACAAGTTTTCTCAGATCCTCATATTACACTCAGTTCATTGCCATGGCAACACAGTTGCCTTCTGATGCTCAGAATAGCTAATATTAAAGAAAAAATATTTGCACTTAACACTGCAATAAGGCCTACTATTGAGAAAGTCAATAACTTCCTATATCCATTGACATTTTTCCCCAGTTCCACTTCGATGAACATTTTGAAAAAGATTAACAGGGTAAAAGAGAGGCTGATTCATGATGCGCTCACACAGGCAAATTAAAAACATTGCTAATATTTGCATCACAATAGCTAATCAGTCAAGCATGTTTCTGGTACAAACTGAACATTAACAGCTAGATTAGATTGCTTTCATTAGCAGAAGATGCTGCCACTTCAGGCAAAAACCACCATCTACACAAAAAATGTAATGACCTTGTGAGATAAAATTGTTTACAATTCAAGCAGAGCCCCCCCCCAGTTTTAGTTGAACTAAATCTGCAAGCAGTTTAACATTCATCACAAGATATATTGACCTCTTACCTGGTAAACACATTTCTCCTGATGCACCATCTTTCAGCGCATTGTATAGTGCTGCAGCCAAGCCCTACCTTCTACTGCAGTGTCTGAGCTACACCCTTGAGACAAGCATCACACACGAAAGGAGAGGGGGAGGAGGGCGTGCACGAGCCAGCATGCGAAAGGAGCACAAGCATCTCGCAATGAAACGCATGAGGGAAAAAAAACAAAACAGTGTACTAGATCCATGCTATGTCAGTTTCATACTAGATGTGACAATTACGAAACAGTTTTGCATTTAACAAAAAAAAAAAAAAAAAAAAAAAAAAAAAAACAACACAAACACCC
>JAUMHP010000041.1:4009393-4021977 GCA_032361065.1 Enteromius trimaculatus
ATATATATATATATATATATATATATATATATATATATATATTTAAAATTACCATTTTGCCACAAGTGTTGTCATTTGAACTTAAGAAATATACACATACTGTATATCTTAAGACAAGGATGACTAAAAGACTACATTGGGGTCACATTTTAAGTGCTCCTTTTATGTTTACCATCTTGAACACCTGGAGGCTGCCTGATAAAAAGTCAAGTGCCCAGTTCCAGATAGATTTACTCAGCTCCAGGAGTTTTAAGGCCAGTTTTGACATATTTATTGTGTTGTAGGTGGATCTGTGGACAATAAATCAGCACACAAATCCCAGTAAATGCATGAACAGTTCAAGGGCTGTTTGCAAGGTTGGAGAAGTGGTGTCATTGATTTGTTTGTTCAGTATAAAGCTGCAGCGGGTCCAAGGATTCATGAATGATGCTGTCAGTAGAGGACTGAAGTGAGCACAGTTTGACAGTAGTTACAGTAGTGTGTTTGAAACAGACTGAAAGCTCAGGGTGGGTCAGAGAAAATGTCCATTCAGACTGCGTCCGGATGCTTAGGAGATGTTTTAGGGAATCATGGTGAGATGCTATCTGGTTGCATCACTTGACTCCTGATTTCACAGAAATTATTTTGAAATGTTGCTTCAACACACTTGCCTGGAGGTTTCTAATGGTCCTCACGGCATAGGTTAGTTATTTCAGGTGTGTTAAATTAGGATTTGACATAGATTTTGCAAAACTGGACCCACTGCAAGGTGTTTAAGGAGTTTAAATTCAAACTACAGGATTTAGGGACAATAAATAGTTCTTGTAGAAGATCTTTTCAGCAGGACCTCTTAGCAAAAGTCAGTCCGTTTGATCTCCAGAGATAGAGTGTCCTTGTTGAATCTTAATGTCCTGATGTAAGACCCCTGACAGCCCCCTCGTGAACTCCTCTCTTGAAGAGGCTGCTGTAGTGCTCCCGAAAAAATGAGCATGTCCTTTGAGGGTGAAAGGTGCTGCAAGACCATTATGTAATAATGAGGGTGGTCCTGTCAGTCCTGCAGCTTAATGATGTGAGGACAGCTTGAGGGTCTTTACTGTCAGGGTCACCTCTAGAAGAAATGGTTTGGGATAAACAGGCTATAGATTAAAGACAGTTTTTATGATGGTTAGATGCAAGTGGTTTCTCAAATAAGCCTTTAACCTGTTCTTGGCAAACTGAAGACTGTTTATCTATATTTGTGATGTTATTAACATTAATCTAACATGTTAAAACCGTAACAAATTGCACAGCCTACATGCAAGGCTGATAAATTGCATTCTCCATCTCTGCTGCAAATTTCAGAGCCAGCCGAAGGCCATCCTTGTAATGGGTCCCTTCAGAGACCAAACGTGGGATTTTTAATTATACAATAAAGCAATTTTCGCACAGTGTGACATGCTGCACTGATTCTTATATTTGTACATTTCTTGTATACTTTTGAGATTTTAAAATAATTGATTGAAGGGTGAAATGATGCTAGTATTTTTTCTTTCTTTTTTTGGGCTTATTTGTTTACTAGTCTTTAATTTGGATGATTGCTTTCTAATGTGGTTGGTGGCAGTGGTGGTGTTTCCTCTCCCCGCCACCTGGGGGCAGCATTTATTACTTTCCTTCCATTGCAACTCTCTACAACAGTGGTTCCCAACCACGTTCCTGGAGGCCCTGCCAACACTGCAAAGCTGTATCCGAAATTGCCCCCATACCCTCATTCACTACTCCATACACAGTACATTCATTCAGTTCACTTGAAGCAGTGAATGAAAACGAGTGAGTGAATTCGGACACAGCGTGCACCGGAAGGACTGCCATCTGCTGCTTTTGCATAGTTTGCATAGTGCTTCATAATCATTTGAAACAAGAATTGTTCTTGAATTCTGTCACGGAAATCTATGAAAACTAATTAATAATCAATGTTCAATGAATTTGTCCCTGTGTTGTATTACACTGTATTAGCCATGAACGAGTGCTTTGTGAAATTTATCAGTGGAGGATTTAGTAGCGGGTGCCATGTTCTACCATGTTCGGTGCATGACACTCACACTGCATTATGGGGATTCTCTTGCCTTTGAGTGTACATCGGTCGTACACTCGGTTTGCAGTGCATTGTGGGATTGAATGAGTGCATGCGAGAATGTGCACTATGATTTCGGACACCACTTAAAAGGCTGTCCCCTCAACCCTGGGGGTGATTTCTGATACAGCATGTTTTCCGGTGCTGCGTCCGAAATCACTTACTTCCCTACTATATAGTACCCGAAAAACAGCGTGCGAGGCGAGTAGTATGTCCGAATTCATAGTATTCCAAATTCAGTAGGCGAGAAGTACCCGAGTGACCTACTACTTCCGCCCGAACTCTATAGTAGGCATACCATGGACTTTCCTATCCCATGAGGCTCCGGGAAAGGAGGCGTCATATTCGAAAAATGGCGTAAAGTTGAGACGCGGCTCATTTCAAGTGTAAGAACCTCAGGGAAAAAATGTTGTTTATTTTACTGTGATTAAATTACACTCGTTTAACACAATCTAAATAAACGGATGACTTATTGAAAGTTTACGTTTTCACGCTGTTGTGACGACGCATGACACGTGACAACATCAATATGGCGGATGTAGTACGTCCGAATTCCATTCATACTACCCCCATTCATACTATATAGAACATACCTTTTAACGGTCGGGTAGTACGTTCAATTTTAAAATGTAGTACCTACTTAAGCAGTATGCGATTTTGGACACAGCACATGTCTCCTTAATTAAACACACCTGTATCAGATCATCAGCTCATTAGTAGAAACTCCAAGAGCTGAAATGGGAGAGTCAGATAAAAGAGAAGGTGCAAAACATTCTGGGGGGCCCCCAAATGCTCTATAATTTGAGAAAGTACTTAACCATCAGTACTTTGGTTGTTTGCAAACATACTAGAAAATGTACATACCGTCCCATACAGTCAATGCACCGACTAACTCCTCTAACACTATTCAGCACAAAGCAATAAAAACAGGGGAACTCTGTTCCTTGAGGCACACTATATATCGTTTATCACGCTATTCTATCCATTCAATTTATAGCTTATTGATAGCTTATTGTGCTGTATATAAATAGCCTACATCATCTGAATATGATTTTTCTAAAAATGATGAATGGATAATCAAGTTAGCCTGAAATATTAGTTATAAAAGGCATTCTTGTGTTTATTTAATAAAACTCATTATATATAAAAAGAGAGAAAAGAGATCTATTAGAATGTTTTTATTGACAAGGATTTTTTTTTTGTGTTTAGGTATGAAGTCTTTAGGTATCAAAGTTAATATTACTGAAAAGATTACACATACACACACATTTGCTTTAATAGATAAAGATAATGAAATATGGCATTTATAATCAATCCATGTTTAATATTTAGAATGTAAATGAAATGAATTACTACATGGTTTGAAAAGCTTTTAAATTATTTAAATTATTTATATGCAGCTCATTGTAGATCTGTTTAACTAATGTACTGCATTTTGATAGATGCGTAAGTGAATAATGTAAATTGGTTATAAATTGATTGCCAACTAAAAAATAATTCACTCATGCAATTCATCTTAAAACACTAATTTATTCAGCTGGGATTCATTTTGTTTTGCCTGCCTTTGGAACTATTTCCCTGAAGGAGCAAAAACAGAGAATGAATGAATGAATAAATAGATGAATAAATAATCACAGCCTGCTAATATTAGAACACCTGCATTATGCATTAAATTCTACTTCTCTCCCACAGCTATAGTGTGAGTTCAGCAAACTGATTCCTATTCATTGCAAGTACGTGGATAAGAGCAACTAGCACATTATTCAAAACTTCTATTTTTGCATTCTACAGAGGACAGTCAGTCAAAGGGGTTTAGAAACAACATAAGATGATGAGAGGATGTTCGTTTTGGGTGAACTACTCTTTAATTGTTGTGGATGTATTAGGGATGCGGTCCTAATTAGTGCATGAAACACTTCAAAGCAAAGTTCAAAGTGATAAATTTACCCTCTTTATAGGATAATCCAGTTTAGCTCCATCAAATAAACAACGACTTCAGGCTACAAACTATTTGATTATGCCTTCACTCTGAATATCCTAATAAATATGACATTTTAATTTTATCAGTTGCTTAATAATGCACATTTCTTTATACAAGAAAAAAACCCTCCACATTATACTTGTTTTGCTGTCAAACGATTAATCATGATTTATCACATCCAAAGTAAACATTTTGTTTCGTAATATATGAATGTGTATTGTGAATATATATTTCAGAAAAATGCTGTTTATATATTACATATATTTATATATGATATAATTTATACAAATATAAACATGTAAATACATGTAAATATTTTCTAAGCATACGCTGTACATAATAAATAAACACAGCACACCCATATTATGTAAAAAAAAAAATATATATTGTTTGACTAAACCCAATGATCCTTTTGAAACAATTATGCTGACAAAATCTAAATTTAGGGCACATCCTGGTGTACAATTTTTTATGTATTTTTTTTTCTGTGGCCTTTTTTTCATCTAGTTATTAAGTGAGTTTTTCTTAAAGCTTGCCTCAGGCTCAATTCTGTTTAACACAGCTTTACTCTCTATACAAGAGAAAAGCACACATACAGCCACGTGGGTCAGCGTGATGTTCTTGGTTTTGTTTGTTTCCACTGAACATTAGGTCTCCAGGCTCAGTCCTAAAATAATATTACTTTCTGCATGTCTTTTCCTGTACATTTCATTTTGTGCTGGCAATGTTTGACGCTGACTGAAATGGTTTGTTATATGAGCGGTAATGGAATATGAAAATGATTTCAGTAGTTTGATCAAATCCTATTTAAATATTAATATTAACTTTAATCTAAAGTTATATGCTTTTGTTGCAACCCGAAATTATAAAAAAAAATGCATTGCACAGCTAAAGAGGAAAATGGAACAAGCGTATGCTACAGCTAGTCTGTCTTATGATTTATTAGTCTAGGCTTTATAGCAGTGACCAGCAATGGGGAATTTTTTTTGCTTATTAACACAGGGGTATATGTTTGATAAAGAGGTGAGCATAACTAATCAAAGTGAAGAAAAGGGTGCTATTTTTATGCATTTCTTAACATATAAATGTATTTTTTTTTGTTACTCTCTTCTGCTATAATGATGCACAGCTAAAGACGGGAAGCACTAAAGAGTTTAGTACTTACATTCGATAAGTTACGGCAGTGATAGTAACTTTTTGGATGTTTTTTTTTTTCTTCCATAAAGCACCCTAAATTACAAAATCAAGTCAGTATCCCTATACACTGCCAAAATGTTTTGAAGCATCCTCATTATGGGTAATAAAAGGTTCACGGTTTTGGGAATCCCCGATAACAGGTTGACATGCATGCAAGGTCAAAAAACACTTTTTTTTGGTTTTGTGTGTTTATGTTTACCTTATTTGCAACTCTCAAATTATTAGTGCAATTATTAATTTTTTTAATTGGTCCAATTTGTCTTGTTTTCATTTCTTCATGCCTCTAATGCCTGATAAAGCAGTGTTTTTGAGCGCAGTGCTGCGTTGTGTACAGAGTAAACAAGGAAACAGCGATTTCAAAAATGGACCCTGGTGGCAAAGAATGAATGTCCATTTTCATTCAGACCAACATCAAAAGACGGGCAAAACAACAAGCTGGACGGGCAACGTCATGTTGACGTCAACATGAAACGGCTTGGAATTTCCTTTAAAATGGCAAATGAAAGTGCTTTAAAGTCGACTCAGAGACAATAAATTTATAGACGTTAAACCTTCAGATGTAAAACTTTGCAGGAGGCTGCATGAAAGTAGCATTTAAAAGTCCATTATAGGAGAACATAATTATTATTATTTTTTCTATGTGTTATACACTGCTCAAAAAAATAAAGGGAACACTAAAATAACACATGCTAGATCTGATTAAATCCATAGCAGGCCAGTCCATAGCATCAATGACTTCATCTTGCAGGAACTGCTGACACACTCCAGCCACATGAGGTTTAGCATTGTCTTGCATTAGGAGGACCAAGGCCGCACAAGGGTTCTGAGGATCTCCCTAATGGCAGTCAGACTACCTCTTGCGAGCACAGGACTGTGCAGCCCTCCAAAGAAATGCCACCCCACACTATTACTGACCCATCTTGGTTTCATCTGTGAAGAGCACGGGGCGCCAGTGGCGAATTTGCCAATCTTGGTGTTCTCTGGCAAATGCCAATCATCCTGCACAGTGTTGGGCTATAAGCCCAAACCCCACCTGTGGACGTCGGGCCCTCATACCACCCTCATGGAGTCTGTTTCTGACCATGCTCTGGACACTGCGCTGACAGACACAGCAAACCTTCTTACCACAGCTCGCATTAATGTGCCATCCTGGATTATTATCCTATATTAAATGAATAGTTTTGTATTTCACTATTGTTTTTAATTTGCGTATGTCATTAGCAATGCACGGTGGGATCGTGGGCTTACATAGCATATGTCTGATTCACCCAAAACTCTTTTTAAAAAGCACTGTAATATTCCACTATATTAAATTTTTAACAATATATTTAATCAACAAATACAGAATTGGTGAGTATTAGAGACTAGCTTCAAAAACTTCTCAACTACATATTTCTTCATCTCTTCATCCAAAAACAATCCTTTTTCCTCAGCAAGTTGTTCTAAACCTGTATGAGTTTCTTTCATCTGCCAAAGACAAATGAATATAATGAAAAAGCAAACAATTGATGATAGCCATAGACTTATTTTTCAGACAATGGCTCGATAGCTATTGTACGGCACCCATTCACTGCAGAGGATCCTTTATATTGATGTTTCTCTAAATCTGTTCTAATATAGGAACTAACTCATTTACATTTTGTATGGCCTATAAAAATGAGTTTTGGGGTGAACTATTACGGCTGATGAAAATAGTGGTTGAGAATAGGTCTCTGCAGTGATATATCTTTGAAGAAGTCATAGCTGTGTTTTATGGCATCACTTCAGATGTAAAGTAACTTTATCTCTATCCGTCTCTCTAGTAAAGGTAGCATTATATCTCAGAGCCTTGCTTTCTTTTAAAAACAAAAAAATAAACGTGACCAGCCTTATTGTGCAAGCTGCTTCTACAAATTTCGAAGATTTTAGCATTCCCAAGCATTATATTATCATGAAATGATTGAACATTGAAAGGGATATTTCACACGAAGTGAACATTTCATATAGAAGTCAGTGGCTAGCTGTTTGGTTACCAACATTCTTCAATAGAACTTCTTTTTTAAGCAGCGCAAGAAAGAAACCGTTTTGGAACAACCTGAGGGTGACGGAATTTACATTTTTGGGTGAACTATCCCTTTAAGAGGGAACTTTCTCTGGCATAGCTGCATTGTTGAGTCTGTCAGCACAGGCAGAGAATTACAGAGCCCAAGAGAGATCATCATTCAGAATCCATCTCACAATGCCTGAATTAACACAGAGCCAGAGCCACATTGTGCTGCACACTTCATGACCTTGAATGCTGTGTAATCACGTAGAATCAACGTTATCATGTTACTGTGACCTAGTTTAGCTTGAGCACACATTTGATGCACACTTAGACCGTTATTTCAATTATCCACGTAATTTTCTTACATGCACAATTGCTTTTTCAGATGTAACCAGACAGTTCCTTTGAGTCTTAGGTGCTTCATTTGAAAGTATTGGAAAACAACTTTGTTACATGCATGATGTAAACATCTTTTACAATGTATCTTAATATATCCTTTTTTGGCCAGTTCAAAAACAGTATTTTGTGTTTTTATAAGCACCTGTTATATAGTGAGCTCCTTGTGCTGTAACATTAAAACAGATCTCAACAGACAATGATAAATCATTATTACCGTATGTATTTAAACCTACTTTGTTTGTAACAATAGTTCATCCACACTGGCACATCCTTTAAATCACAACGCGTTGAACACAGGACAGCGATGAAATGTCAGTCACATGATAAAGCGGGCGGGGCTCTCGTAGCTGTGAGCCAATAGGAGCGCACGTCAACCCGAGCTCTGTAGATCAGGGAATAGAGCATGAATAACGGTACTCCACAATATTTACTGAAATGTTTCATCGCCACACCAACCTCGGACATCCATGGCGCATGTAAATAAACCATTAAGCAGTCAATACCGGCCTTTCCGTCTATAGAGAGGGACGAACACTTCAGCGCTGCGAGCTATTATTCAGTCTTAAGATGGCCTGGATCTGGAAGGTAAGTCTAGCAGCTGAGTGTTTGTCTCGCTTTATATCCAGTAATGTATGGATGCGCATTAACGTGCTGCTCAGATTGCATTAGCAGTGTTGGTATATTAAAAGCAGAAGTGTGCAACGAGAAATGGAGGATTCCGCTGGGTTCTTTTGTAATGATTGTAACTGTGTGGTAAAGCTCCATGTAACATTGTTCAAGTGCGACACGTGTGATCACTCAGTTTGCTTACACTTTACAATTTAATGGATGTATCCGGGTTTATGCGATCATAATTCCAGAATGTCGGTGACGATGTGTGAGTCTGCAAAGACCATTCGTTGTGAGAGACATACGATGCAACAAAGTTATTAGTTTTAATGTAATATGCACTTTATTACGACAAGTCTTTATGGTTTTTATATCCTCTCTGAGGTTTCACAGCCTTCTTTTCAGAAACAAGTGAAGACCTTCACGAATCATGCATTCATTCATGCATTTTTTTTGGATGAACCATTCTGTTCGTTGTAATGTGAAGCATCGGGACTGATTGCATTTCAAATATTATTGAATCTCTGGCCTTGTAAATAAAAAAACAAACAAACTAACATCTAAGAAGTGATATTTTTATTTTTTATTTTTGTTGCAAACTTTCAGACATGGGAAGTGAGTTATTAATAAGGAGAAAACAGTAGATTAGTTCAGGAAATAGCTGAGATGCACAACTGTTGCCTGATTTGTGGTCTGGATGCTTCAACGCATGTCGCCAAAAGTCTGCGGATTCTCAGCAGTATGAAACTTCTGTAGTTTATCAAATGGACAGGTTCCAATTTTAACTTTGGATTCTACGACTCCATCCTATCTGAAGATGCCATACATATTCGATATTTTGAGCCGATTTTAAAACACAAATAATGTAGACTGGTGCATTGCTCCTGCTTCATTTGTCTTATGATGTTTGTAATAGTTTAGTGTATTCCAGCATGTACCCTAGTGTATTACAACATTGTTACACTTCTAATTTCCTCTGTGTATATGTTTCTTAGTACTTGTAGTGTTTGAAAACAAAAATAATTGAAAACTTGATATGTCTTTCTCTAGTTTGTGAGGAAAGTGTGTATTGCTTTTGGATCCATTGGTAGGTAGATTTGTGCTATCAAAATTAACTTGTTTGCTTAGCATCAAACCAGGGGTGCGATTCCATAACAACGATGTAACTCGCTGATTAATCACCACAGTACGAAACGAACTAGCTCCACACGACTGTTTCCCGAACACGGTCGCATCTCCATCATTTGAATCACATTAGCTCAACAACATAGAGCCATTGTTATTGACGTCACACGCATGTGGTGGAGGAATAACTTCTGCTATTTAACTGATTAGAGATCTCCAAGATGCTGCTGTATTGAACATGACACATATTGACTAATTTACTATTTTTGTTCACTGTCATTTTGCTTTATTTGATCTTTGAATCATCGCGGGTTCCCTCATCCGTCATACTCCAAGGTTCCCTTAGGCATTTATGCACATGCTCACTTTTCAAAAAATACATAATTAAAACGCATTTTATATTAAGATACAATGTAAGATAAATATAGCAATGTATGATAGTTTGCCTCTTGTGCCCAAGAGCGTATTTATTAAAGCCCATATATCTTACTAACAAGAAACTATGCTTCTAACCACATGTCCGAAGCTGTAGTTCCAACCACGTACGTTTGTGACGTTGACTGAGAACGTTTGTTTAAACTATGCTTTCGGGAAACACAGAATCTTTGAACTACTGTATATTGGTAACGAAGGAACTTGTGACCATAATAGGCTAGCCGTGCTTTTGGGAAACACACCCCAGACTGACAACCTCTTAACTTGCTTTTGCAGAAGTGCGAAACAATGATTGTTTTCAGACAAGTTTCCTGAACACAGCCGTCATCGCCAAGCCTAGTGCTTTAGCCAAACGTTCATCGAGCAAATTGTTTCTAAAAATGGTCACAAAGGCTTGAGCTTGAGCTTGGTTTGCCATGTTTAGACTAAAATCTGGAACTAGCTGGGACGGAAAGGCTCTTGTTGCTTAACCGTTTCGTTCTGCGCTCATCCATGATTTTGGGGGTGGAGCCATCTGTGACCAATTGCAGACAAAACCCGTTGCTTTACAGTTCTGTTTGGTAACAAAACAGGGCTGCAGAGATCACATTTCAGGTTTATTGAACCAGCTGTGAAAAATTATGCATGATACATAACTTATAGTATGTGACTTGGTAAATATTCACACTGAATGCAACAGTAATGTTTAAAAGAAGCTGTACTAAAACAGCTGTATGGAAGGGATGCAAAACGTTGTTTAGCGACTATGTTCAACAAGTAACAATTTTAATTTAAATTACAATGCTTGCATGCCACTCGTTGAAACTGAAGACATATAATCAGGAGATTCCTGTGTGGCTGTAAATAGCCTCAGTCGGCTGATAAAAGAGGTGCCTTTGTCAGTGCTTTATCATTACCCTTAATCTATACGTCTGTATCTGACAGCAATCAGCAAACAGAGAAGAGCAACAGATTAACTATTTAAAGCTGCACATATAAAGCACATGTTCCTGTTTTATGTGGGCTTGAAGCGTTGGAGTTCAGTTGGAATTCCTTGAATCCTCTCTTTTGTTCTGGACAGTTCGGGCGGTTTTGTGATGGTAATGTAACCTTGAAAAGCTGGTTAGAGTGTGGTGTGTCACTGAGAGCCTCTTTGTTATCGCTGAGAATTAGTTCCAGCATTGTCCACTTCACAGGGCCGCAGTGGTCAGTTCGGCCTGCAAGCGGTCTTCTGCATGCATACTGGGAAAAGACCTGCAGCTGTTACATTAAAAAGCTCTTTCTACTTGATCTGTACTTGATTTATTCAGTTTTAATGCTGTAATACTTAATATTATATTTTCAATATGTTAGGAAGCAAAATATATATTTATATAAACTAGTTTTTGTTTTTATGATATATGTACCTTGTATTTATTATGTATATATAAATAATCACATATACTGTATACATTTAGAAAATATTTACATATATATATATATATATATATATATATATAAACAACAACATATTTTTCTTAAATATATAAATTCATGTGGTTGTATTTATATATAAAGAACATAATAAATAAAGACAGTACTCATATATTATGTGAACAAAAACATTTATTTTGGATGTGATTTATTACAATTTGACAGCACTAGTTAAAAATATTACTTATTATTCTTATTTCTGATTTTTACTCGTGTTTATTCTGATAAATTTGCCTGTAATGACCAAATGATCCTAATAGTTTATGTAGACCAAAAATTGCAATGTGTGTTTTAAGTGATAAGAATGTCTTAAATGAAATGAAGACAGTCTGGGTGTTGCAATTGCAAATACGTTAAACATTTGAGAAAGTATTAAAGACCCAAAGAATCTAAATCCAGAGATTATCAGTAAGATCACGAGAAACAGACAGTTTGGATGGGATTACACACAATTCTATTAGGCTAATTTTAAGAGGTTTAACTTCAGAGTTGTCCAACATTCCAAAATAAGCATTTTGTGTATTTGTATTGACAGGAACGCAATAAAAGAGGAAAGCAATTGGGAGTTATTCAGTATAGCAAACTTTAATGTATTTTTAAACATAGGCCTGCAAGGTATTAGTTGAATTAGGCCATTTAAATGAGCTTTCCCTACACATATTGTATTCTGACTAATCCAGCATGGCTCACACACTCTCTCTTTCTCTCTCTCTCTCACACACACACACACACACACACAAAGACTTTAGATTTGGTGAATTATGCATCTTAATGCCACTGTATAGGGTTTGCTAAGTATTTAATGCTTGCCAATTCTGTGTAGGGGTTGCTAAGATTTCTTTTCTTTTTAAAAAAAAAAGCATTTATGCTGATCAATTCTATTCTGCACCTATTTAATGAAAAATACAGTATATAATATTTGTTTGTATTCTTTGAGCGATTGAAAGTGAAAAAAAAAAAAAAATCTTAATAGCCTTTGTTATAAAAGCCTTTAACGTCAATTTAGATGATTTTAATGCGTGTCTGCCAGGGTTAGAAACGAACATTTCGTTTAAGGGTCAATATTTGCTCCCTTATTGACTTCCACAAGCGTTCATTAACTCAAATTACCTTACTAATTGTATCTGTGTTATTTGTCAAATACTTTAATTTAACCACGTACTTGTAGTTGCAATTTAAACTATACTATACTACTGTTATGTAAGGAATAATTGACGACGGGCCGTTGAATTATTAGAAAAATAATGCACACCCGAGGTGGTGATGCGGTC
>JAUMHP010000041.1:4046261-4087635 GCA_032361065.1 Enteromius trimaculatus
CTCCCGGCCCGCTCCCTGGACAGCACGCCAAACCCGCTTTCCAATTTCAAACATATGAGGAAGCGTGAACACTTGAAGTTTATTTTCCCTTCCTCTGACAAGTGATGAGATTTGA
This sequence comes from Enteromius trimaculatus, assembly GCA_032361065.1. Taxonomy (NCBI): domain Eukaryota; kingdom Metazoa; phylum Chordata; class Actinopteri; order Cypriniformes; family Cyprinidae; genus Enteromius; species Enteromius trimaculatus. Next base: position 4,046,377 of record JAUMHP010000041.1, read on the forward strand.
GTTTTGTTAATAAACCTGTCCATTTTAACGCAAGCCTGCTTGTTGTGTCTTAAGTCTGAAGCGTTACAGATGTATTGTCTGAATTTCCTGAAAAACCTGAATGATTTTTTCAGTACACGTGTACAAAACTGAAAGACCTCTATCGAATATTTTTGTCTTGCTTCAATAATATTATTTATTATTATTAAATAAATCTATTTGTTGCTTATAATTTACTTCAATGCAAATATAGACCTTTGGATAAACCCGAAACATGTCTACAGTGCTTACAGTGATAGGACAGATGTTTTCAGTCGTCCTCCCCAACTAGTTTATTTAGTTTAATATATCCATATCAAAAGAGTTGCCACTGATCCACTGATGGGTGAAAAGAGGTAATAAAAGAGTATAAAAACAGTAATTGACACATCTTGAAGCATGATGCATCTAGTTAGTTTATTCGCACTGTACTGTACCTTGGTTAAAAAAAAAATCAAAAGTCTGAAATCTACCATGTCAGCAGCATTGACCCTTATTTCAACTCTAATCCCTTATTTCATACTGGAGGCACAAAGGTATTATTTTGATTAGTTCTTCAGTTTACTGTTTTCGTTCTGAATGCTCACTGAGGATTTCTGAAAAGTACTTATCTTTTCATTTTTTGTTATTTTGCTCGGCTGCACAAAGTGGCTCTGCATAATTTTAATAAATATATTCTGTACTGTTGCTCTCCTAGCACCTATCTGACATATTACCACATGCTTATGGTATTAGGAATCCATTTCCTCTTTTTTAGCAGCCGCTGTATTTTCAGCTCTTTGTAGAATTTGGCTGAATGTCAGCAAAATAGCAGAAATGACCTGCCATTATCCAGAGAGTGCTTCCTGAGGCGCCGCCGTTTGTGTATTCTTGGGAAAGTTCTGTTGAATCAACCGTGTGTCGGGATGGATGGCTTTATAGTCCATGAATTCAAGCGCTGCCGGAAAACTGTATGAATAGGGTGAGGGAATAAAAGTCCTAATGCATGCAAAAGGCCTCATCATTCATCGGCTATTATCACAGATCCTGGAGCCTTTGAAAGAGACATTACCCAGATGGGATGTGAGCAGAATTCAAATATTGAAATTGTTCATTATTTTGCTCACTCATATTCCTCCCTGCAGCAAATGCAGCTACGCCCAGATTAGATTTGTAGTTCAACAAAGTCAATTTAGCCCTTGAAGATTGATTTTAGATCTAAAAATGTCAATTCTGGCTGTCTCCGTAAAGTTATTTTTCTGTTTTGATGTGTAAATGATAGGAGGAAGACATTTAGCTCACGTTGAACACATACAGAACAGAAGCCTGCAGTGTGACCGGTTTTAAATCGCATTTTGAACTTTGTAAAACTTGACCTGAATTATACATTCATTAATATGTAACCAAATTTAACACGTGCGATTTTTACTATTATGCATCAGCTACTCTCAAGCAAAAAATAATGAACTTAAGTTTAATTTGTTTATTCAAGTGCAGATAAATCAATAAGAATAAGATGAACCAGAATTGCACTGCGATTATGTATCGCACTATACAATAAGTCACGCACTATACAAGCTACTCAATAAATTCATAAAAACACATATAGTGTATAATGCCAATTGTTCATCAATTTTACATTTTTTTGCCATATTAAACTGTAAATTAAGTGGATTGCTATTTGAGCCTATTTCAGGAAGGGTCTTTGACATATATTGATCTTAGCATGCCTTAATGCAAAAATCTGCACATAAATTAAATTAATCTGCTTAACTAATAAATCAAATCCAGAAGTATTTCTCCCTGCTTTGAATGCTCAAGCTATCCTCAGATGAGCTGAAACTGACATTAAAGACATTAGATCTATTTCCAACCATGAAAGATGGTAAAATCGAGCAATGCTGTTTCTCTGAGCCGATAGAGATCAGAGCATAAGGCTTTAGCTTGTCATAGATTAATGAATATTTCTACAGATGAAATCTGTTCAGTAAGCAGTCCAAAGTGGAAAGAGTGAGTAGCGTAAAATTAGTTAGAGTAGATTTATCCAGAGTAGATAAATTAGTTCACCGACTCGTCATATTAAACATTTTGCAATTCTCCTTGTACCTAAACTCAGTCAAGACTGTGTGTGTACTAATATTTGAGGTCACCTTATTCATTCTTGTATTTCTTTTGATGCTGCTCATTCTCTGCTGAGACTGAGCTATAATGACTCATAAAGAGTTCAAGCTACTGAAACTTCATGGAGCACTATTTACAGAAAGCACAAACAAAACTTATGTCTGCCTAGGCTTCCTTTGAGAATTTGGTGAGGGTTCAAAACATCCAGGAATATACCATTGCATGAAACATGGTGTTTTGATGAATGTATCTCTTGCATGAAAGCATCCCTTATGGCTAACTTAACTGTTTTTGCAAAGTGGGCCAAGACATCCATCAAGATTTACTCAAGCAGCTGCATATGTGCCATTGCCTCAAAATATCAGAGGCCTGACCTATGAATATTAATTAATTAAGTTAATCTTAAAGCGTTAGTTCACCCCAAGATTTTTGTCATTAATTACTCACCCTCATGTCATTCCAAACCAGTAAGATCTTCATTCATCTTCGGAACACAAATTAAGATATTTTTGATGATTACAGAGAGCCACCCGACCTTCCAGAGACAGCAATACAACTAAAAATTATCCAGAAACCTAGCAAAAGTATCAAAAGTAAAACAGTCCTGACTTTCGCAATGCTACGAGGATACTTTTTTTACACAAATAAAACAAAAGCAACATAATTTACTCTTATCCCGTAACTTAGGTCTTCTGCAATGCTTAATGAAATATACAGTATTAGCCTTGTTTACGTCTGGGGGAAAGCGTACACTTATGCACTAATGTTCTTTAAAATAGCAGAAGACGTAAGTCATAGAAGAAGAGTGGTTGAGTATATGATGTTATTTCTAACAAATTAAATTTTTAACAAAACCTTGGGAGAAACCAGTCTTAGTTGGGGCCAGTTCTCCTCTGGCTGGACGCCCAGCACTTAACTTCCAGTTCAATATTAAGCACATGTCAGATTGTGTAAAGGACTTGTGTGTGTGTGTGTGTGTGTGTGTGTGTGTTTGTGTGTCAGAGATGTGTCCACAGAGCTCATCTAGGTGTTCTGATGAAGATCATCTCTTTATGCTGGTACACCATCTGATCTGGATACGGACTGAGGAACAGAATAAGAGAGAGACAAAGTAATATTAGCGTAGATGACATTCTTTTTACAATGAAATTAGTACATTGTGTGTTAAGGGGAGGGTTCGGTTCCGCCTGATCTAAATAATGCAGCCTAACAATTTTTTTTTTTTAATAGATGTGTATTAGTCTGTTAAGTGTAAGCAAGAGTAAAGAGATGCGTCTTTAATCTAGATTTAAACTGACAGAGTGTGCCCGCCTCCCGAACAGTATTAGGTAGATTGTTCCAGAGTTGAAGTGCTAAATAGGAAAAAGATCTGCCACTCGCAGTAGATTTTGATATTCTAGGTATTATCAAATGGCCAGAGTTTTGAGAACGCAGCACATGTGGACCTGGGATCATTTCAGTTGTTTTGCTGTCTATATTGCTGATATTATCAAAAATATCTTCATTTGTGTTCCGAAGCATACAGTACAATTACAATAATAAAAATGATAGTTCTTCTAGTTTATTTTTCCTGCTAAACACAATAGAAGATATTTTGAAATCGATGGCAAAACAGCAAAATTCTTCGAGAAATATCTTCTTTTGTGTTTAGCAGAAGAAATAAATTCATACATGTTTGGAACAACTTGGGGGTGTGTAAGTAATGACAACTCCCAACCATCTCGGTCTTTGAGGTTCTGGGTTTTAATAAATCGAAATCGTGGCTCTACATCACAGCATGTATTCTTGATTTCACTTTAAAGCACACAAACAAGCAATAGAGAAGCAGGGAGCATGTCTGAGAGCTGTGCACGGCAGAAAACACTGCCGCTTTCCGTCACGGATGACAACCGCAACGACCACTCAGCAAAATATAAACTCGACAAATTCCATCACCAAATTGCCTCTCAAAACACACACTGACAAAATGAAACTCCTGCTAAGCAATTGGAGATGCTTCCGTTGATGATGAATTCAGTCAGCCATGGCAAAAATTCTCTCCTGTCATGATTGTAAATGACAACTTTGGTTGTATAGTGGTTATTTTAATAACACTTTTTCATTTCATTTCATTCTTGCTTTTATCTTGTCCTGATGACTCTTTCTGCAGTATCTACACTAAACAATTAATTTGTTACTCTTACCTAATTTAAAAAAGTTTTTCCACACGATTTATTTTATTCAAATTAAGTCAGTTTCATTGGGTCAGATTGGTTGGGCTTGAGTTGGATTAGGCCAGACTGATATAATTTAGATCTTAAATTAAATGAAAGAGAACTTAAATGCAAGAGTACAGACAATACAATTTATTGTTTTAGTTATTGTTCTTGCATTTTATTTTACAGGTATACTGCTTATAACTTAATTTGAATTCACCGGTTCATTAGCTTCATTTTCTGTATAGATGCAGCATTATTACAGTACAAAATGTTATTTTACAACAGCTATTTACAGAAATTATGGTAGTAGCATGTATATGGCTGTATATTTCACGCAGAAGATATAGATAAAAGAGAAGGCACCTTTAGGATTAAGTTGAAAAGAGTTTCAAGTAGTACAAGCAAAAGATATCTTACATTTTTACAATTTCTAGAGATTACCTGAACTAGTGGTCCACAAAATCACCTTTGAGAGATTATTAATGGTTTTGCGAAACCCAGTGAGACCCACAATGCATTCTCATTATTATCATGCTTTTTCATGAATATCTGCATAGTTGCAATTGTGACAGAGATAAAATAGATCACTAAATATAATATGATACTCTTAAATTTAGATGGAATATTGTGTGTCTCTGAGCAACACTGCAGTATTTTGTTAATGAATGAATCTGTGTTTTTTTTAAAAAAATGATTCACCCATTCATAAAGATATTCACTTGAATAAATCATCTATTTAGATTTACTAATCTGACACAAATAACTGATTACTTTCCTGCACCTACTGGTATTTTTAGTGGTTTTAGTTTCACATGGGTTTGGTAATTTCTCAGCCAAAATTAATGTTTGATTTATTTAAATAACAGGCACATCATGTAATTCATTAGCTTAAAAAAAAAATGTATTTACTTGGCAGCCCTAGTAAAAGCATGTACAGCAGCATTAGTTGCTGCTGGATAAATTGAAGTTGTGCTGACCAGGTAAAACCACTTAAGAACAGGAGCTGGCGCACTTACTAAAGGCCTATCATTTACTAGCAACCTGCTGACAGCCTCAGGGTTATTAATAGATCTTGCCGAAATGAAAGTAAACACAACCTTAGCTTGGAGGAACTGTCTGTCTTCTTTAATGTGTCAGGTAATAATGGCCGTACTTAGTTCCTTCACAAAGATAAATTGGCGCAGCCAGAGAGCGCTACGCAACTCTACCATTCTCTTCTGGCTAAATGAAAAACTCATCCCAAGGGAAGAAATAGTTTAAAACATCTTAGGGAAGCACTGTTCAGCTGTATTAGTCAGCAGAACTGCACCGTTAAAAATGAGCTGTTTAGATAAATCAATTAGGTGAAGAATAGCAGCCCCTCTGCATTTCCACAAGGTTGGTAATTCTATCCCACTAGTGGCATTATATATTGTTGGCTTGGGGCTATATATTGCAAATAGTGTTTATGTGAAAGTTTATTCTAGTGTCTTGCCCCACTTGCATTTTAAAATAAATGACTAATAATCATTATTTTGGTTGTATTTACAAAATAAAAATGATTGGATTTTCTAACAGGGATATTGTAAAAACAATTATTCAATTACTTTGAATACAAGACGATTGAACATATTTCTGGTGAACTTTGGTTCCTTGCCGCTGTCACCTCTGGCTTGCTTAGTTGGGGACACCTGATTTCCAGTGATTATTGTTGTCTTGACTACTGAGACAGTCTCTGCATTTGATAAATAAAGTTTAATTCTCGTCATTATACATTACCGTTACTCTGTTGTTCTATTTGATAATGTTCAGTGCTTTGCTACAATCTGTATTGTTAAAAGCGCTATATAAATAAAAGTGACTACTGTATATCAGGGACATGCAGCTGTAAATGCTCTGCATACCCAAGCCATTTGAGAGACTGTTTTTTGGGAACTGGCTTAGTAATATCAACCTTACTGTAAATTCCCTTGTCATTTGATGTGTAACATAAAGCTTATATAGACTAATTAAATGTTGGAAAAAATATATGAAAAGCAGTCCGCTAATTGCTCATTCAAGCGGAAAACTGCTGTTGCTATCAGATCACAGGTATAAAAAATCAAAATGTTTGTGATGCAGACTAAACTCAAATAAACCGAAAATAATATATATATATGTTGTCATGCGAGGAGCTCATGACAGACACAGTGGGAGTGGCGACAGACCTCAAAGAGGCTTTTTATTAACAAAAGTAACAAAATAAAGTGTCCAAAGGGGGGAAAAGTGTCCAAAATAAAAAGGGAACTGGTGTCCTTGTCCTCGTGCTCCTAGGGATGTGAAGGTCTGGGAGTGTTGAGGGAAAAAAGTGTCCAGAGAACGGCGGAGTCCGTTGATTCTAGCTGCTTCCGTATCCCCGAGGGAGCCTCCACGGCCCGGGCAGAGGTGGGTGCAAGTCTGTGCTGTCACCGCCATGTGTCTGGGTGCCGTTCAACGAGTGCCATTCTCCTCCAATGGCGTAGCGATCTCCCTCCACCTCCTTCCTGGACCCACGAGGACACCAGCGTGCATGCACGGGGAAAGAGACCCTCTCGGGGAGAGGCGCGATTTCAGTTCAGGTGCGCCTCATCACACGCCACCAGACCAGTCCAGTTCTGCGGCCCTCCTCTCACCCGCCCATTCACGTCGGGAGCCCGGTGAAGGGCGGCGCTGAAGAGATGGGGAAGGCGATTCGTCAAGGAGGCAGCTGCCTTGCCACAATGTACAGTTTCTTGCACATACAAATAATTTCTCTACATAAGACCTCAATATATCATTACAAGCCACAAGGTCCGAGGGGGTCCGAAAACCAGTCAGTATCTGGTGTGACCATTTGCCTCACGCAGTGCAACACATCTCCTTCACATAGGGTTGATCAGATTGTTGATTGTAGCCTTTGGAATGATGGTCCACTCCTCTTCAATAGCTGCGTGAAGTTGCTGGATATTGGCAGGAACTGGATCGGCAAATATGACACACTTCTCAATGGGTGACATGTCCATGAACTGCGATGTTTTCAGCTTCCTGGAATTGTGCACAGATCATTGCAACATGGGGCCGTGCATGATCACGCCTGGAACAGCTCCGATGATGTCAAAGTGTTTACAGAAGCGGTTGTGGGATTCATCGGGAAACTAGCGGATGATACCGCACAGAAAACGACTATCAGAACGTTTCCCAACCAGAAGCCATGGGTGGATAAAACAATCCTCGATGCTCTGAGATTACGCACCGCTGCCTACAACGCGGGACTTGCGTCGGGGACATGGACCCGTACAAGGCAGCATCATATAACGTGCGGAAGGTGTTGAAAGAGGCGAAGCTACGGGAGGAAACTAGAGTCACAACTCTAACAGAGTGACTCTAGGAGCCTGTGGCAGGGACTAAGGACAATAACGGACTATAAAGCACCAACATCCGGTATGATGAACGCGGACGTGACTGGTGGTGGTGTGGGGTACACTGTGAGGCCGGTTGATGATTATGGACCATGGTTTCAACTAAAATTTAAGTTTAAGTTTAAAATATTGAATTTATATAAGTTTTTAAAAGAAGCATGAATATTCTTTAAAAACGTCACCTTTTGTATACCACACACACACAGACATACAGTATGTGTTTGAAGCAAATAATGACTGAATTTCATTTTTTTTCATCTAAACTATCCCTTTAGGTTTTGCCAGCTTCCAGAGAAGCCGTCATTAATGGGTGTTTTGTTCAGCTGAACATTGTTTCAGAAAGTATATGAACGGCAATTTAAAGCTGCAGAGAGCAGAGGAGGGTTGATGGCTGGGAATTAATGCCTGTACTTTGAAAGCAGGTCTGCTCTTTCTGATGAAATCGGTGTTCTTTACAAAGCGCCGGGGAAATGGATTTTTCCACAGGTGCCAATAGCTTCTCTAAATAGCCACGTGCTCTAATATGTCTTGATGATTGACCATTTTCCTGAGCCCTGCGGGGGAGAGCTTCACAGGCTTGAGTTGCAGGGAATATAAGCGTCAAGACTATGTGATGGAGGTACTGAGTCTGAAGAGGTGTTTTTATACAAGTCAAGGGAGCAGATGAGCACTAAAAGTGTGGTGGTACTTCTAATTTTGAGAATTTCACACAAACGAATTCTTACCTAACAGAAATGCTTTTGTTCTATATAGAACAGCTTCTATGTTGTTAGTCCCTGTCACCCTCACTTTAAGGTTCAACTTGGTTTATGTTCTATACACAGTTGCTTTATTTTTCTTTCGACAAAGATATTACAGCATTTTTGGAGCTGTATTGTAGATTATCTGAATATAGATCACTCAAATGCGTGTTGAAATGACATGATGATTTTATGTTGGCAGGATTCAGTCGGGGTCATATCTCAGCACCGGTTGGTTCACACTCATTCTGGCCATGGACATGTGCAAGGAGATCCGAGTCTACGGCATGATCAATGACACGTACTGCAAGTAAGACTGACATGCAATCTATCACTTGACAATGGGCTTTTAAGAAGCTTCACCTGTTTCCAGAGTGAAAAAGGACAGCCGTGCTGATACAAGAGCAGCACTGTGATCTTCTTTTAAACTCAGTTGGACATTTCCACCCTCTCATAATGCAGATATACACACAAATATCTTTGCTTGAAAATTCTTCAGTAGTTATCATTCTAAACCATGTGTTGTTGTTATATGTTTTAGCATATATGGAACACCAAAAAAGTGTCTGAACACAATAGTGGTATGATTTGCAACATGAAAGCAGTAGCACTATAATCAGTTCCATTTAGTGATCAGCTATTTCTTTTATATTTGGTTCATTAATTTGAAGGTGCATTCTCAATTTGAAGGCCGTGTCCTCCGGAGGTTGAATTTGTCTATTGCACACGCCATTGAAGCTGTCTCATTTTTTTAGAAATGTAACTACATTCCATCATGTACATGTTTGTTTTACAATAATTACTTCTCTGAATTGACACATCTTGGATGAAGTACGTAGCCAACAAATGTGCCCTTCGGAGGACACAGGTTATGAAAGTAAACATAACAAAAGAATAATCTCTAAAGGTCTAGGAACCAGCCACAGGAGAATTGTGCAAATGTGAAGTGAGGCAACACACATTCATTTGTATAAAAGGTACTTTTTAAAATGAAGTCAAAAGTAAATACATATTCAAATGAAGTGTCTGCTTTGTTTTTTAAGCGATGTGTAAAAACTGACACCTGGAGGTGTGGATGTAGCATCAAAAAACACAAAACCGACTATTTTCAGTTTCAAAGAAAAGAAATGTTCATTGAGTGGCGCTACAGGTTCAATACGTTGACCCTGGTATGTTTTATTACGATGATATAGGTTGTGTTTTTATTACGTTAAATAGCCAGGGACTGACACTGAAAGTTAATGCTCTACCATTTTGGAAATATGCCCTACCCCAAATACAGCCCTAAACCTACCTGACAGTAAATGCAAAACTTATATAAAAAGGCATTTGATGATGCAACCATGTAATTTCAGCTTTGTTTTGTCGAATCGTTGTTCCACACGATTCGAACCAAAGCTCCTCGCCTCTCTGTCCTCTATGAGCTACTAAACAAACCTACCTCTATGAAAAACATAGACATGAAGCTGCTGTATGTCTGATGCTAATATTCTTAAGCATCAGTTTACAAATAAAATAACCTGTTTTACTTTTGGGTCTTATTGCAACATTACTGCAATCATTTGTTGCCAAAAATACCAAAATAGTCAGTTTGTTGTTTGGTTTTCTATGCATGTCTCCTGACACTGTGTTTTAATAGTTTACTGGCAGCATATAAATCCCTTTACCATGAATCTCACACTATGGTTCCATTTTAATGATAGTGTCCTTAACAACCTCATACCCCCCCTGCTGCAGATAGACATAAGCAGTGCATGCAATGATGTGATTAGCGTGTTTGTAAAGTAGCTATTATAATCTGTTTTCCCAGCCATTTATTCATTCTGCTCTCTCTTTCAAAACAATAAGCAATTTTCATTTCACAGCAACTCTCAGTCACCTGTAAAGACTGGCAAATGAGAAAACAGTGGCTACAACAAAGTCATTTTGATGAAAGGCAGTTCAGCTGGGAAGTATCTTTTTTAGCATAATGTGCTGAGCTGTTGTTGCGATTGACCTCTCTGGATCTCTTGTAATTAAAATTCAACAGGTGCTACTGGGAGAGAAAAATTGAATCTATTTGTGAGGGAAAAAATGCCTTCTGAGCTACTATTTCTCTACAGGAACGCTCCTTACGGATTTAGAGCACTCAGTCTTTGAATAAAAAGTAGCAATGGGTTAAAGCTCCAAACAACATCAAAACTGCTACAGGCTTCCCGGTCTTTATTGTGCACAATTCATCAGTGCATTACTGAGGAAAAATCCTTGTTTTTCTGTTTTACAGTGTTTTTTTTTCTTCACTCAGAAATATGTGATGCGGAAATGAAATAAACTGCAAATGCCTTTTTAAAATAAACTGACAATGGCACTGTATAGTATGATTTATTGTGATGGAATAACAAAGTCACATTTATTTATTTTTACATTTTAGATCAGAAGGCTACAGGAAGGTGCCGTACCACTACTATGAAGCAGGAAGCCGTGACGAATGTGCCGAATACCTCCTGCACGAGAGCGCCCCTTATGGTGGCCACCGGTTCATCACAGAGAAGGCTGTTTTTGCAAAGTGGGCCAAGTCGCACCCCATCAAGTTTTTCAGCCCGGAGTGGCAGCTGTCATGACCAAGACTCCCATTCGTTCGGAAAATCCCTTGATACTACAGCTCTGTCGGCTCGTTTCCCCTACATCGTAAAGTAATGCTCACAAAACGTGCCATGCATTAGCTAAACGAATCATTCCAAATGCGATTTCGAATGGCAGTTGTCTGAGTGAAGTATCCCATCGTGACCGTGAGGAGAGTTTCTAATGAACCTCGTGTTGATCCCGCCGTGGTCAAATAGTGGATTTTGCATGCTCTCATTTTTTTCTCATCTGGACAATCAAGTAGTGTATGTGGAGGCACACTTTTGCAGAAGAGATCTACAAAGAATGTCACATCCTTGCTTTAGCTTTCGTTACCCTAAGTGGGATCACTTTAGGGCTGGCTGATATAACAAATTATTTATAAAGTTATATTTTAATATTTTTCAGCTTTTTGATTATATTTTTTATACATTTTTTATATATATTTGCTCTGAAATGAGGCTAGTTTTTTTTTGCATTTAAAGACTCAAAGAAAGAGGGAGACAAATTTTAGACCATAGTTTTACAAGTTCCACTACCCTACAGTATGTTTAGACTGCTTTTTCACAATAAATGATTTCAACTAAACATCCATTTTAGCCCCTTGAGCTAGTTTACACAACAACAGTGTAGTCAAAAACATTTTCTTTTGCACTTTTAAAAAGTTTCACGTACACACAACATTTCAAAAGTATTCACATTTACACATATCTCTGAAAAGAAGATGGCGCTATCACCTTGTAAAGAAACTACCTATAGGGAACCCAACAAATAATGATACTTAAACATTATAATAATTTATCTGAAGCATTACTTTTAAAAAACAGTAAACAGCCAGTGCAGCCAGTTCAATTTAAATGAATAATGCAATGAATCTAAACCAATATACCTACTTTACTGTACATTCTGTGTAAACAAATGGCGGAATTAATTTGCAAGTTAATTTTTATATTTCCTACAACATAATCGAGAAAATTTGATATATCCTCCAGCCCTAGTTTCACGTTTTATTATTTTATGGTTATTTTTATTATAATATTAGGGTTATTCTCGTCTCATAGACAAGCATTGGACCGAAACAGATCTTAGGAAAACGGTCTCTAACACTCTAACGTTTTATTCGTTAGCCATAAACATTTTTCACTACACCGCTGACATCCCTTTGAAAACGTAACATTGAAAGCATCCTTTGAGCAGCTTAATAGGTCATTCAGAAACTTATTATTCACGGTTTTTATTTATTCCCTGAACAAAAGAACACGTAGGCATTTGTTGATCTGAGACTGTAGAGTACAAAGCGATATTCTGTTGTTTTCGTGCCATGACAAGCACACAGCATTGCTTACAATATCTAGGTCTGCTGTCGACAAAAGACTTGAGGAACGATTCAGAATTCAAGACTGTGCCTCTGACGTGTAGCATATGTCGACTGTGCAAAGCAACCAGTCCTTCACTTTTTATGCCTTATTTGCTTATTTAAAAATGACACTCCTGTCCACCACCCATCAGTATCCTGAATTCCCATGAGATGAAGCTACACCGTCTCTGTTGTCAGATCAGCAGGTTAATTTGATCAGCCGCTGTAGCTAAGTGTCGTAGCATCGTATAAACCAGCAGATAATGCAGCGCTCTTGGGGCTCCCCTAGTGCTTCGAGACATCCGTTGTGCTTCACCTTGTTTTTTCCCCCATCAAACTAAGGATGCACCCTTTTTTGCGTGTATAACAAGAACATTCATCATCGCCGATACAGTATGTAACAAGTTTTCTTATCAGCTTGTGATTCTGACATCATCTGGCAGCTCAGCCCGGACAGCCTTTCTCTTCGTATGCACTGCTCTGTGCATGTTTGACCAGCACTGCGACATTGTGTGAGCACCATCACAGGTTTTTCCCCCTGGAGAAAAAGATGAATGCATTGGCTGTGTATGTAAAGAGAGAATTATATACGCCATGAGAATATGAGACTGATACACTGAATGGGAGGCAGGCGCCAGTACTGGAGCACTTTGATGAGATACTGCTCACGCCTTTGGCCAACCTGTTCATTAAAACAATTGATGTCAGCTCAATTTCTTAGAGTGCTGACCCAGGATCGTCATTTCCTGGCCTCTGTATTGATTTTGTTCACCATGTGTCATAATCCAGAGCTGGTCAAGAAATGGCACTTTCACTTTTTGATATACTTTTCACTGTAGCTTGTATTGTTCATGCCTCAGTTGTATTTGATGCTTTCATGATATACGCTCCATGACCAAAGGTATGTGGACAATGCAATTTTTTAGCAGTATTTTTGTCTTGTTTTTCCTTAAAAATATAATCTGTAACAAAAATTAAAAATGTACTGGAGAAAATTTCTTATTTTTCTTAGCCCATTATTTTTTAAATCTTGTGTTAAGCATGAATTTAGCTAAATATTGTTATGTGTATACATTTATTTTAATAATTTATTGAAAAAAAAAAAAACATAAAAACTGTTGCTAAAGGTATAAGAAAAAAATATTTTATATAAAAAACATCAACAATAATAAATTAATAATAATAGCAACAACAATTATATTTTCTCAACGGTATTAACTTAATAAATATACACTACTTTACAAATGTTTGGGTTCAATAAGTAAATCAGTTCAATAAGTTTTCAAATTATTATTTTTAAAAAATTTATTTATGTTTAGCAAGGATTCATTGAATTGATCAAAAGTAAAAGTCATAGTAAAAAAAATAGAATGCATATTTCAAATAAACAATGTACTTTTTAGTTAAAAAAAGTTATTATTTTTTTTTAAAAATAATAATTTGAAAACTTATTGAACTGATTTACTTATTGAAATGTTTGGGTTCAATAAGTAAATCAGTTCAATAAGTTTTCAAATTATTATTTTTAAAAAAAATATTTATGTTTAGCAAGGATTCATTGAATTTATCAAAAGTAAAAGTCATAGTAAAAAAAATAGAATGCATATTTCAAATAAACAATGTACTTTTTAGTTAGCATGGTTAGCAAGTTAGCATGGTTTTTTCCCAAAAATGTTAAGCAGCACAACGGTTCTTAAAAATGAAAATTTTAAATGTTTTTACTAGGCAGCATATCAGCATAGTAAAATGATTTCTGAAAGATCATATGACACTAAACATTAGATTAATGATGCTGAAAATTCAGATTTGCCATCACAGTAATAAACTGCATTTTAAATCATATTAAAAAAGTAAACATTAAAATGTCGGCTCAGATAGCTATTTTTAATAGAAAACAAGACAAAAATACTGATTGGAAAAATTAGCTTGCAGCACACTGGAGCATCAAACCCATATGTGCTTGTTTTGCGTTAATCTGGAGGTTCTTCTTCCTTTGCTGCTATAACAGCTTCCACCTAGGAAGGCTCTCCAGCAAATGTTGGAATATAGATGCAGGGATTTGCTTCTCTTCAGATGCAGGAGCATCTGTGCTGATGTTGGGTGATGATGAGGTCTGGCTCACTCAGCCTTCCAAATTAATTCCAGTTGGGTTCAGTGGCATTCATGTCACGCTTTGTGAAAGCCACTCAAGTTTCTCCATCAACCTTTCTATGTACACACTGACGAGAACAGAAAAAGGCTCCATTCTTCTAAAAATATTGGTTTTAGGAGATCGTATGGTTGCATTCTTGTTTTTATTAACTTCATAGTAACAAGTGCGGCTGAAATAGCAGCACTTGTTAACTGGAAGTGGTTGTCCGCATTCTTATGGCCATGTTGTGTTCTGTATATCAGAATCATGAAAGGAGAGTTCTCATATCTCAATCTCATGATCTGCTCGATGCAGTCGATGCCTTTCCACAGATCTACAGAAGCTTTAGCACAAGCATGTGAATGTTGACTTGTCACCCAGATGCCCGACTGAGTCAAAATTCAGCACATTTTGCATTTTTTTGTTTGTTTGTTTTTGCTTGTCCTGTTAGTTTGTTTCTTTATCAAATGTCACACAGTAAGTGCTTTTCTTGAACCTTTTAAAAGCGTGTGAGCTTGAGGTGTACACTTTATCACTTTTTCTTTGCAGCGTGAAGTGTCCTTTTTTAGTTGCTTTTATCTTTCATTCTAGTAATTGTATTTTTGCTGCATTTTTGTTTTATTTATTTATTTATTATATTCTTCCTTCCAGGTGATGATTTGCTGAGTGTTTCCCCCCATTGTTAGTGCAATCTACTAAGAGTCAAATATACAGTGCTTTCCAAAAGTAACAATCCCACTAACAAGGACACAATTGCCTTACAATTGCCCTCTAACTGTGACTCATTAAAATGACTTCCAGGTTTTCTGGGGGGAAAAATTGATCATCATTCAAATTGTTATTCCGATGGACAATAGATGAAAAAAATCAGTAAAACATTACAATTAAGTGAAAACAAATGCATAGATGAGGAGAAGGTTATACATATTATGTTCAGCATTGATTTTTACAGTGGTGTAAAACTCGCTATGTCTTTCTAAACTGGCTTGATAAGGTATTCTGAGCGATTTTAGGCCTATAGGTCTCAAAAACCCACCAACAAATTATGATGCTGTTCAAATAAATTAGGTTTAATAAAAAAAAAAAAAAAAAATTGAGATCTGGTGACCAAAACAAATCATAGGATTACTTAATACTTTTACTGTAAAATCTTCAACTCGTTAAAATGAAAAACTTTTAATTGCTTTGATTTTGTAAGTAAAAGTGGTGCCAAAGTTAGAACCTGCAGTGAAAAGCATGTTACACTTTTAATTTAATTAGTGCTTAAGTACACTGTAAAAATCCTGTAAAATTTATGGAAAAAAACTGGCAGCTGTGGTTGCTGGAATTCGACCGTAAAAAATAGGGTAGCTACATTTTAGGTTTTACAGTTAAATACTATAATTTCATGAATTTATATAATATTAATGTTCCAACCTATTAAAGTAAATCTGTTTTGTATCTTTGAAATACACCGATAAGCACCAAATGCAGGTGGTGGTGAGAAAGTCACATGATGCCCAGTACAAGCAGCTTTTAAACATGAACATATATACTGTAGCAAGTGCTCAGAGTCATTCACACAAACACTAAACACCATCAAGGTGAGACTCAATAAACTGAAATATGCAATAATAATTTAACAACATTGAATGTAACATACAACACTAATAAACATAAAATTGATAAGAATGATAAGAAAATGATAAGAAAAAACCTAAGAAACGACTTTTTACCTGTAACAGGTCTTTACTGTAGCATTTTCACAATTTTTTTTAACGTTAAAATCATGGTAATTTTTTACAGTGTATGTTGCATCTAAATCAACATTAATATATATATATATATATATATTAGGGCTGTCAAAAATAACGCGCAGTTAATTATTTTTTGTCGTTAATTACGTTAATTTTGTTTTTGCGCATTTCACGCATGCGCATTGTGACAAATTATTTGTCAGGTAAGTGGGACAACAATTACCTCGGAGTAACTGCAGATTGCATCAGTGACACGTGGGTACTGAAGTCTTTTACGCTGACTATATTAAAAACTGAGGAGCGTCATTTTGCAGAGGCTTGTAAAGAACAGTTCCAGTCGGTTGCACGAAAGTGGGGCAAAATGACAACCATCGGAACTGACAGTGTACACGACATGCTTGCTGCAACACATGAACTGTGTCGCTCACATGCTACAGAGAAGTGTCACAGTGAGTCTGGCTGACAGCGGCTTTGTAATGCTTTGGTCAAGGCAGCGCATAGTAACCGAGCGGCAGTGCACAATAGTTTCGGCGCCGAAAATTTGTCTTGGATCTCAAAGCAGAACCTATTTAATCTAGCTTCCACATGCAAGCCTTCTGTTGCATGGCAAAATGCAGTATTTCTTATACAAAATGTGAGAAGGGTCAGACATCCTTTCTCCTAACAGTCTCTGCTTTTTTTTGTTGTTATTGTAAACTTTGCTCAAGTTTAATGACGATTAAGCAATTAATCGAATTTCGGGAGAACCATGAATGAACAATTGCAGCTGCTATCAATCTCCTCGTTATTAATTATCAGCCTAACTCTACCCTGCTTCTTTAAATACCGCTCGATTCTTCTACTCAGCTTCTGCGTTTTTGTTTTCCACCACTGTCCCCTTCCACCACCTAAGCTGCAGCCCAATTAGGGGAACGGTCTAATGTTGCCACGTTCTCCACTCCCTGCGGGGGGCTCGTGGGGTCCAGGCCGGGCTCCGAGCATCTGTTAACACTAGCCTCCTAGGGGTAAACCTCCTAGGGCTCAGGGCCGCCGGGCTCCCTGCCTGTCCCCCGGACAGACCGCCAAACAAGCTATTTTATTGCAGAGGAAGTGGGAACTAGTGAACTGTGTAAACTGTAATATAGACAGTCGCCTGCTCTGCATACGCGCTGCTTACGCGTGCAGTGTGAAACCGGCATAAAGGTAAAAGATTGTTCTCATTGCAAAGACAAATATTATGGTGTGTATTATGTTTCAGCTTGATTTAAACCACCATTATTTGGCTGTGTTAATAAACAGACACATTATGAATATTATGTATCTGTGTCCTGTTATTTATCTTTATGCATTTCAGGGGAAAAAATGGTTAGGATTCAGGTGTAGTTGCAAATAGTGATTAATCATGATTAATCCACTGAAAATCCTGATTCATTTGATTAAAAAACGTAATCATTTGACAGCCCTAATATATATATATATATAATTTGACAATTTAAAGAGATGCATAATAAGTTGGTACAAAAATATATTCATGGAAGTTTAAAAGCATAACCGTGACCTAACTGGAATATGGGAAGAGATTGTAGGCGATTTAAAACCAAATCTAACAGCCGTATCTAAAATAAATCCCTCACATTTACAGTAAAGTCAGGATAGCATCCCGCTGTGGGGCTGCTTTTCAAAAGCAAGGACTTGGCATCTTGTTAAAAAGAGGGCACAATGGGTCACATCTTTTGGCTTGAAAATGATCCCACACAAAAGATCGGTTTAACAGTGGAGTGGCCTAAGAGGTGAATTTCCTACAATGGCAGCGTTAAAGCCGTGATCTCAGTGCAATTGTGAATCTCTGGCGCAATTTGAAAATCATCAGTGCACAAGAGTCACAGACTAACCTGAAATATCAATCTGCCTTGGAAGAATGGGACAAAATTACACCTAATACAGCTGTGAAAAGCTGATACGTACCACAAAAGACATTTATAGAGCCAGCTTTGCGGCTGTTATTGCTTCAATGCTAGCTTTATAATAAACTCAGACTGAATATACCATGTTTATTAAAAATGTAAAACACATTTTCCTAAAAATTGGATTTGTACCTCAGAATTTCGAGATAACTTTTTAAGGGTCTGAAAACCTTTGCAAAGCACTGTATCATCCTGTGTTTGAGCATGTTATGGAGCTTGCCTTGAAGGTTTTTCACAATGTTGATCTGTACAAATCAATCTTGTTATGGTCACAAATTTGTGGCGTGTACAAAACATGTCTGGTCTTCATTGCAAAAGTCGATGATTCGAACTGTTTAGGTGTAGTCCTCTGATATGATAAATTACATTATATTTATTTAGTTTATTAACAGGTAAGTCTGTTGTATTTTCATGTATAATTATAAGCAGTGCACAATCAAAAAGATAGCAGCAGCTAGTTTGACTTTTTGATTCATTTTCATTGATAAAACAGTTTTGCTAGGAATTTAGTATGTGTACAACAATTACTTTCTCTTGTCATTTCCTGTCACTTCTTTCTATGCTGTCAGAGAATGTGGATATCATCATAACACTAGAAGGGATTCATTCAGTTTGTTTTTTTTTTTAGTTAAAAGAATGAAAACTATCAAAGAATGTCAAAAATGTATCCCTTTGTGTTCTGCTGAAAAAACATAGCCAATGGTTTTAGAAATGAAGTAATGAAAGATTTTTCTGTTTCTAATCCAGTCTTCAGTGTCACGTGATCCTTGAGAAATCATTCTAATATACTGATACTGTCAGTTGTTATTGGTGCTTAATTATTAATAACGTTTCTCATTACATTATTATATGTTGAGAAGAGCTTTTGCCAATTATTATTTTTGGGGAACCATTATTCATTCTTCTTTGATGAATAAAAAATTTCAAATGAACATCATATACTGATGTGGAAATTAAACCTTGTGTGACGATTTTTATGTCTTTGCTAAATAAACATAATAATTTCTTTGAAAAAAAAACAACAACATGCAGTGTATGGTAGAGTATCATGGTTTCCACAAAAATATTTAGCAACAATTTTTTTTTAAATTGATAATAGTAATAAAGGTTTCTTGAGCACCAAATCATCATGTTAGAATGGTTTCAGTGTCGTTTGAAGCTTGTCCATCACAGGAATAAATATAGTGAACAAGAAAAAAAATATTTCAGATTGTAATAGTGCACAACATGTACATTTTTACTGCGTGTTTAATTAAAAAATGCAGCTTTGGTGAACGTAAGAACTAAAAAAAGGCGTTATTTTGATGATTTTTAATTACAGAGAAGTGTTATTATCAAGCAAATTGTAAATATCATTGTTTCTGATTAACTAAGGATTATGTCAGTGAGGATTGGAACATGACAAAACAAAACAGATTAATAACTGGTGACACGTATTAATGATTGGTGGGTTCATTGCTCTGCTGTTTCCAGATGTGTTGCATTTGAAAGTGGAAGTGATTATGAACAATAGTTGCACTCCTCATTAAAATCTAAATGAACCTTGGCACTAGTGAGGGGAAATGAGCTTTAATATTTCCTGATTCAAGCATATCTTTGTTCTTTCCCATTTTCTTATATCTTCTGTAATTCTGAAGGTCCTGTAAGACCCCTAAGGCTTAATGCCAGCGGGCAGCACTACATCAGTGACGTTCACTTGACATTCTGTAGTGGATTTTAAACTTTGTTGAGGCAGTTCAGACAACTCCTCACTCACCCCACAGTTTTTTTTTAATCAAATGCATAGATCCTTGCAAAATAATTTCTCCCAGAATATGCTGAAGCCCTTCATTGAACAGATGGCATTGCCATATGTTCTGTGCTCCCGCCTAAGCCTCTGCTCACATCACAAACCCTACTTCACTGCTGTTCTGTGGAATTACAATGGATGTAAGAAAAACTAGGCGAGAAAACACCCATGGAGTATCTGCCTACATCAGCACTTCTGCTTCACATTGTTGCTTTATGAAAAAAATAAAAACATGTACGTTTTGATATTATGTAGTTGATAACCCTGCTGAGAGAAAACTAACTGGTCTGCTTTTCTGGCTTTAGAGGGGCATTTGTAGTGGCTGCACACCAGCTTGACCAAGCAGGAAGACCAGCTTAAAGCAAGACCAGCAAACCCTCTTTGGTTTGTTTTAAAGCAATAGTTCACCCAAAAATATACTCTCCCTTAAGATGAGTAAATGTGATTGTTTCTTCATCAAAACATTTGGAGAAATCATCAAGGGATCCTCTGCAGTGAATGGGTGCCGTCAGAATGAGAGTCCTCACAGCTGATAAAAACATCACAATAATTCACATGACTTTAGTCCATCGGTTAACATCTTACTGAAAGCTGTGTGTTTGTAATAAATTCATGATTTTGACATGTTTAACCTCAAACCTCTAAAAGTTTGTCCATTCACTGCAGAGAACCCATTGATGATTAAGGCATGTAATGCTAAATTTCATCAAATTTGTTACGATGAAGAAGCAATTTCTTTCAGAGAATTTCATTTTAAGGTGAACTACTGTACATGTATTACTTTAAGCCCCCTTTTATGATAATATATATATATATATATTACTGAAATGATGTGTTATTTTGCCTACCAATCACAACGAGGAAATCAGTAATCCATCACACCCTTGTTATGGAGTTTATGTTTTTGCTGTCGTGGGAGCTGATTCTGTGCTGTTAAATATTATCACTTTGTCTTTAACGTCTGTAACTGTGTATGCTGCTTTTTCCTTTCCTCTCATTGCCTGCAGTGTTTGGTTTTTTAAGAGAAAAAAACTGTTATATATTAACAAAATGTTCGCTTTTCAAGCAACGTGATTGTGTCACACTCATTTTTGTACTTGCTGTCTGTAATAAATGACAGAATTGAATATGTTGTGTGACATTTTGTTTTCGTTTTTGAGTCTGTTAACATACTTGAAAGGGAACAAAAAAAATTAATTCAATGAAAATACTTGTAATTAAATGTTTGTGGGAGCCTAAAGTCAGGGTGATGCATCTGCTCTGTTGTCAAATGAAGAAGAGAAAAAAAAGCCTCATTAAAAGAATTAGCTTCTTCACTGCTTGTTGATATCTGAAAAACAATCAGCTGCCAAAATAAAGTGCATTAAATTAATTCATGTCGCTTTTCACAATACTTATATCTCAATGGCTTATAGTCACATTTAGCCTAAAAGAGCTGGGCAATAATAACTGCACAAGTACAATATAATCAATCTTTTGACAATATAAATAATCACACAGCTGGGATTTGCTATATAGTTCATTTTATTGTGTGACGTATATTTTAAGAAAAAAGCTGCTGAGATTTGCTATATTTCATACTGCAGGGGGAAAAAAAGACATTTTGACCTTTTTGTGACAAGGCAAGGTTAGTTTAGGTTGTTAAATGCCATTGTAGCGCAACTCCACAAAAATGATATTTATGAATAATTTATGATATTCTGCAAGAGAATGGGATCATACAAGCGTCTGCCGGTGAAATAGTTTTACCATGGAAAATTTGAAAACCTTTTTGAAAATAATGATTAAGATGTGTGTGCTCATAAGATGTAAGGAAAATATGCTAGTTGTACAATTTATTTCTCATGACAGAGATTTGTAGAATCATTGAATTGACTCAAAATGACATACAAAGAGCACATTAGTAGAATTTGACGATTTACCACAGTCTTTATTCAGGATACGTATTTGTTATTGAACATAATATACATAATTATGATATTTACACATAGTACCACTTAAGTAACAAGAAAAAAGTAAAACGGGTCATTTGAGGACCGCAGCTCGGTCACATTCTGTCGATTTCTAGCTGGTAACTTTCTAAAAAATAATGCTGTGATTCAAGGTTTCCCTGACAGGGGACTTGAATCGCATCAGCTGTCTTTTTTTTCTGCCACAACCCAATTAACTACTGCTCCCTGCGTGCCGGAACAGATTGCTTCAAAGATATTCTGAAGCAGACGCTGTACAATCACATTCTACCTCACAATGTTTACAATAAATGAGTTCTTACCCATTAAAGATGTTATATCTTTTCTTCGACTCCAGCCCCAGATAAAAAGCATTTTTGTTTTCTCATTTAAAGATAGAACCACATGAGCCAAATGGATAAACGATAAGCAGGCTGAAATATAGACTCCCAGAGCCAAAACCTCCGGGTTCAGTGCTGCTGTGGTGGTCTGTTCGAAGTTGATAAATGGCCTGATTTGTACCTGCAGGTGGGATAGTGAGTCCAAACAGCTGCTGGCAATGATGACCACATGGGTTTATGAGAAAATGTGTATTGTAAATATGCTATATTAAGCTTCTGCTAGAGAAAGTCTTCTCAGAGAAAAATGTTTTTGCTCCGATGTCACCCTTTCATAGCTCAGGACGCTCAATGGAGTTTGTCTCTTTGTCTTAATGAAAATTCTGTCATTAATTACTCACCCTTGTGCCGTTTCAATTTCGTAAGACCTTTGGAACACAAATTAAGATGTTTTTAAAGAAATCTGAAAGCTCCCTGACCCTCCATAGAAATTCTCAGAGCGTAATTCTCAGAGTTAAATGTTAAAAATGATAGATGTTTCCTTCATAGTCTGTTTGATTGGTGTTGGTTAAACACCTAAATTTCACACGCTTAAAAATAATGAAATGGCATTTTTATGATGTAATTGATAATTGATATTTTAATCAGATTTCTTAGCTTAAATGAATTGTCATTAACCTCAATGTGACAGAAGTTAAGCATATTTCTGCATGAGCGCCAATTTAAATGATGGAGGCTATTAAGTGGTGGAGTTCTAATCACACTAATACCTCCTTTCCACAATATCAATCAGCTCGGCTCTCTCTGAAGTCAAAGACCAAAGCGCCTCCAATCAAATTTTAATGAGGAACACGCTGGCAGACTGAGACTTGCTGGAGAATGGGCAACAGTTCAAAGAAACACTCAGATAACATCATATTTCGTCACGGGGACATTTCAAGCTACAAGCTTTCTGAAATGTGTCACTTTTTCCTGGAGTCACAGACCGATGAAGTTTGTTTTGCAGCTGACGAGCAAAATAAGACAGTGGGATCAGTTTGACAACACAGGAAATGAATGAGCATGCTTGTGATGCTGCTAGCCGTTACAAAAAAGAAGTCAAGTTAAACTTTCCAGACATTTCCAGATATACAGTACGTTAGTAACATCAGTGTACTAAGATGTGTGCCAGAGAGGGGCCAGAGGGGCGCAAACCAGCAGAGCTCTTTGACTGTTTAATAAGCAGATGCCAGTAAATTGACCTTCCATAAATGTTGCATCTAAAATGGAACCTCCTTTAAATGCATATGCAATAATGTCCGCCGCAAAATAATTGTGTCTTTAGTAAATCCTGTCAGTAAATACTGGTTTGCGCTAATGCTGTATTTAAAAGAAACACGTATTTAATAGGCTATTCCATCAAAAGAATAAACACAAACGCAAGTCAATAATGCTTCAAACACTTAATTATAATTACATGCAGGTATTTGAACAAATACAATATATGAGTACACAATAACTGCATTATAAGCACTTCTAATAAAGTACAATAAAATGTAAGTAAACTTGAAAAAATAAAGTTATGTACATTAAACTCAATGTTATAAGAAAAGTTATTTAGTTAAACATTAAAAAAAGAAAAAAACAATTATGGACTATACTACACAAAAGTGTAAACACAGCAAAGCCGAGTACAGGTATGCTTAGAATAAATGCTTAGAGTAAATAATATTTAAAATATTAAATATCAAGCAACTAAATTAAATATAAATATCAATAAACAAATACTTTAAACTTGCTAAGTATATTAAGTGTAATTTAGTTACAGTAAGTATATCAAAAGGTCTGCACAGGTAAGAACAGAGGAATAAACCCCTGTTTATCATTACTGTACCAGATATCAGATATTCAGTTTCAGTCTCTACCTCACACAAAGCTGCCGTACCTAGAAGTATGTTTTATTTTTTTATGGTCTTTTTTTATTATTTAATTACTTGTAATGTCTGAGTCTTGAACTAAACAACCCTCTATAACAGCATAGCATTAGCATCATGCTAAAAGCCTTCAGAACCAATTAAATGCATAAATGCACCGCTCAGGGGATTAGTCTATTTCTATTTCTTATTGTCACTGGCTCCCTACAAAATTCCCCCAAATCCACCATAAAGCCCAGTGACTATCAGCTGCTTACTGAAAATGTTGCCATGTTTTATTCAGATTCTTAAGCCGAAAGGACAACAACTACGCCTAAAGATGTACTGTAGCAAGAACCACGTTAGCAAGTTCCACTAATAAAGAATGGTATTGAGGTACTGTTTAAACAGCTGCCTTATATTTACCATCAGATCAGATCCTCAGCCTATAAGCCTGATCGCAATTCCCGTAACAGGGATTGTCATCAAGACTAATTATTAAGGAAAAAATAGTAAGGGAAACAAGGTGTAGTTGCTTTTTTCTTTTTGTGTCATGTGGATTAGGGCAAAATGTCTACAAGGGCTGGTGTGTATAAGTCAGCCAGGCATAAGAGCGGGAGTCTCAGAGCTCCTGTAGCGTAGTCACCCCTGAAACTAGATTCCAGCTCCATCATGCCTCAGGGAGCAATTTAATTAAAGCTCTGCTCTGAGTGTAGGACAATCATCAGCTCTAACCAAACTCAGAGAGGAACAAGTGTAGAATATCTTCTTCTATTCCTTGTGATACCAAAAGTAAACATCTGATGGAAATATGTCTGATGGAGTTTTTGGCTCATGAGACAATGGCATGTAAGTGGGGAAAAAAAGTATTATTATTATATGTAAAGTTAATTTATACCATAAAATGTATTTCCTCGACAAATGGTGCAACTATCAGGTAAAAAGCCATTACAAATGTTCTCACAATATGAATGAGCGTAATAAAAAATAAATCCTCCAACATACTGCAGCACCATTTAACAAAGACAAAAATTTCATAAATTCATAAATATTATTACATTTTTGGACAGACAACTTAAACTAACCTAATAAAAATTGATTAATTCATTCAGTTATTCATTCATGTAAGTAAACCCTCCTTCATCTTAACCTTCTGGTGCTCTTTGATCACTTTTGATATAGAAAATGTGATGTTTTGAAAAACTTAACTTAATAGAGAATAGAGCACTTGTATTCTATTGTGATGGCATTTTGGTACCGGCTACGTGAACACAAAAAAGGCAAAAACAAAATATTGCAGTCTTTTGTGTCCATATAAAACTAATAGTAAATACTAAAAAATATGAAAATATAAAGAACTTAGACAAAAGTGAAGAAGTGAAAATATAAAACATAAATATAAAAATGTATTAATTCAATTTTATGTATATAACACAATGCAGGAAAAAGAAGATGTCAATGAAGGGGATAAACTAGGCATCAAGACTGAGAGCCATCTAACACACACACACACACACACACACAACAAGCATCCTTCACAAACAGAAATGACCCCAACATACAGTAATCTATTTCTGCTCTGTGTGGATTTTTATAGTAAACCTTCATTAATACTATCCAAACAAAAATGCCTATCAGTACAGCAGCGATATTATTAAAAGAGTACATTTTTATGCCACATAGAAATCTGCAGAAATACAGCAGTGACTTGCCAAATGAGCTCATTACAACCGCTAAAGAATGGCTACACATGTCATTTCAGCTTGACTCTCCACTAGATGATTGCATCCCTGATGATAATGAGCATCCTCGTGTATTTCTTTTTTATGCCACGACAAATTTAAGACTTGAGTGCATTTTCTTCATCAGCCACAGCTCTTGCCGCAGTAGCACTGAGACCTTGACTCGAGTCTTTGGCTGGCTCTTTGTCCTATATATAATTAGCAAGTACGTCCAATCCACCTCGTTCATTACCCAAACGCTAGTGACAAATGGGAGGGAGGCCTATTTTCACTCCGGTATCTGTTCCCTGCAGAAATATGGCACAGCTGAGGAGAACGCTTTGAGGTGATGGACGATACTGTGTCATACATTAGAAAACGAGACAGAGCTTCCATTACAGATATTTTTATATACTTTTACATGACATAGCTTTTACATTTTTATGAACAAAATATTCTGACTTTTGTTTTAGATTGTCTTAATCATTCCCCTTAGGTTCCCGCTTACTGTATAAGCTCCAGTTTCTCCAATAGTCCATATCAAAAAGGAGTATTATGGATATTTAATTTTTTTCATACATGTAATGAAAGAACGTATCTTGTTTCAGTCATGGAAAGACGCATTAATACACGCCATTTTTGACTTCAGGTCCATTAATGTAAATATCTTTTGTATGGGTTGTTTGGCAGATTCAGTTATATGATTGGTCAGAGCACTTGTCAGTCAAACTCCTGGCAAAAGGTGAATTGACATTTGAAGGTGATGAGCTTTAAACTGTAAGTTAATGAGTTAATTTATGTATCCATGTTTTATTAAGCCTCTGGTCTTATGCCAAGCCTTTTTAGGCCACTCAAAACCAGAATCTGTGATCAATTGTCAAATTACATAAAGCACCTTTAAAGGCAGGGTAACCAATTTTTCCAAAATGGTTTAGAAAACACAGTCGGGCCGAGTACCAAAACAAACTTGCAGCCAATCAGCAACAAGGGGCGTGTCTACTAATAATGTGAAGGAGAGTGCGTTCAGTGAACAGCCGAGCCGAGCGATAGAAAGAAAAAAAACAAAATAGGAAAATGTCTGCTTAATGATAAGGCAAGATGTAGGACCCGTGTAAATACTGAATCAGCTAAATATCAGCTTTCCAGCGCTGGAGAGAAGTCAAGGGGCGGAA
The DNA here is from genome assembly GCA_032361065.1 of Enteromius trimaculatus. Taxonomy (NCBI): domain Eukaryota; kingdom Metazoa; phylum Chordata; class Actinopteri; order Cypriniformes; family Cyprinidae; genus Enteromius; species Enteromius trimaculatus. Next base: position 4,073,457 of record JAUMHP010000041.1, read on the forward strand.
GGCGTGCGACTGGATGCCGAGGTTGCTTTAGTTCTTCTTGATAGGTGAGTAACACCATGTCTACACCAGAAGCCATGCTGGGACAGCGAAAGTCTGCCTATACTGGACGCCATAATGTGACCATTGAAAATTATTTTAAATTTGTGTCAGCAAGTCATAAATAGAACACAGTAGCAGTTTTACATAGGCTACGTACTGTATGTGTGGGGCGAAGATATCAAAATAGGGATGTGACCCTTTTGGGGCGTGTTTGTATTGGTGATTTCAAATATGAACACTGGCTTCCAGAAATCACTTACCCTGCTTTTAAATAGTCTTTACATTTTGTTAATGAATTATTCTTAAGACAGTCTGTTTTAATCTGCCTTCATCATTCCCCTAAGGTTTTGGCTTTTGAGCTCCGTTTTCTAAGCTTGTGTCATTCAAAAAGAAATATTCTGAAAAAGTTCATTTCGAATCATGATGTAAGACCCATTATAGGAGCATGAGCACTTCTAGCTCTGAAATAGGTAAAGGATCATTTGCATTTCTGTGAATATCATTAAGTTTCACAAGGATCCCAATTAGCTCTATTCAGTATGCTGGAGTTCAGCAGCAATTTTAAGTCCAGGTGAGAACACATAGAGACAAAATCACTGGCGGTTTCACATTATTATTTCACATGGCTCTCAGTACTTACAAGAAAATATGGACAAATTTCTTTGTATGATTTTGCAAGCTAGCGCCTTTCTGGCATTTTGAACCCTATCCTTTAATGGGCCATAAAAAGGCCCATCAATGATTATTTGACATAATTGGGGCTTATTATCTGTAATACTAGCTATAATACAACGAAAAGGTTGAAGCTTTTAACGTGATGGATTACAGATGGATGTCGATATGCTTGTTGTCGCAGTCTTTTTGAGTCTCTATTCGGACACCTTTAATGTCTTTGCAGGCATCTGAGCACATGCTGTGTTGTACAAGGCTCACATCTTGGTAACATGTTTCTTGATTGCCTTTTCCAGGAAAGCTTCTTTGCATTGACCATTCCTTTAATGAAAAGATTGTATGAAACATAAATAATAGCCTGTGCCTCACGTTTTCCATTTAGATTTTATTGCCTTGGTGCCCTCTTAACCCTCCTCCAGCTCTGACCCAGGTGCAATTTATTACTTTCCTGTTTTATGTTCTTCTTGATCTTTAATTTGATTCTCTTTAATATTTCACTGATATGTGCTAGCTCAAACCATCTGTCTCTTGACGACTTCTCAAAAATCTATGCTGCTGTCTCAAACACCTGTCTATTGCCTGATTACTTGTAAAAAAGAAAAAAAAGCTACATAAATGTGATCTGGGAGAGGTCTATTAGTGTCAATTATTTTATACTGAAATATTTGATAAGCAAATAATAAGGCCAAATATTTCTCTTAATTTAATGTATAAGCATCACAAAGCCATACACGATACAGTTGCACATCAAATAATGTTTTTTTATTTTATTTTATTTTTTATCATGATTTGGTCATTGTTATTTTTCTCTTTACTCAGTCAGTAGTTACTAATACACACAAATAATAAAATAACCCATCTAACAAAATACACCACGAAAAAATGAAAAATCATATGTTACCCATTCACAACAGACTTGTTTGCTACCATGTTTCACACTGACACACTTCACAAAGTGAAATTTTTATATCACCATCACACCATCAAACATGTTTTACAGTTCAATAGCAGAGAAACTTTTGTCTCCTCCACTGACATGCATTTAATTATGACTCTCTTTATGGATAAAGTATGTTAGTCATTGAATCACTCACTCAACAAATCAGTAAGAAAAACAGGTCAATTTATGCTCAAAGAGTCCTATAAAGATGACAAAATGGCATGGCAAAAAAAAAAAGCTACATAAAGCTACATTTGTTGGTGTCATAAGTTTTTAAACTCGGCTGTTGGACACATCCCAAATGGTGTTTTGACAATTTAGACATCGTCTTAGTCCATGTTTTGGAATATGAGGGGTGACATAAAATGGTTGCACTCTGTGAGCTACTGAGACTACCTGTTGCAATTTTTTACCTCAACAGAACTCTGAATACAACAGCATGGCAATAGACATAAGCATACAGACTTAAACTAAAACTAAACTAAAAGCCTTACCATACATTTTCCCCCACAAAGAGTCTGGACATTGTGGGAAATTCGCGCTGAGAAAGTCTTTTAGCGGCCATGTTACAGAATGGCATAGCATTTCTTGTCTCAGCCATTTGTAAGCTCTTTCAGTAGCTGTGGCCTACAAAAAGAGGCAAAGGCATTAAAGCTAAAGTGGAGAGAAAAAAGAAACAGGTCTTTAGGATGTTTTATTCGTGCACAGACATCTTCCTATTATTTTGTCCACCTCTTATCACTAGGAAAGCAGCTTGGAAAGTCATGCATCGCTCTTGTTGCCCTTCGAATGAAAACTACAATGGGAACTTATCAGCATTTTGTTTTCGAAACTGTATATTTTGAGTAGTGTTGATCTGTAGGTATTTTGAGCTGATTATAAAATGCATATCATTTTCATTTTCATGCATCTACTAGCAACAAAGGGTTGAGTTGGTTGTATGTGGAATGATCTAACTGTGTGGTAGTGTGTGATCCTCATTTGGTTATTGTATGATGCCCAGTTTTTCTCTGTAACTATTTACAAAGTCGGCAACTATATGATGCCTAGTGTTTAAGAAGGATTTTAAAGGTGGCATAGTGTATTCCAGTCTTAACTGCCAAAATGGTGTCTAAAATTTCTTTCAAAACGTATTGTTTACTGAATTTGCAATAAAGCAGTATTACTATGGTTCTGTTTACTGGAGGCGAGAAATGCGGCTTTTCAGCTTTAGCTTTTAGATGAACCATGACCATGAGACTTTCGGCTAAAAATCACAATAGCTGAAATAAGCAGGTTTAGCATAAAACTCATACACAGCATATATTATGTTGTCTGCCATTTACTTCTTCTGGACAAATATCCCAGAGCATTGCATATGCGTCTCTAAGCCTTGCTGTGTTTTACGACTTTGCAAAAGGACTTAAAATATGAAAGAATTATGAAATATACATGATCTTATGCAGTTGACGACATGTAGCAAATCAGTTGCTGCACCTCTTCCTCACGCTCTCTCCCTCTCTCCTAATGTGGCTGTCATAGCAACATCCACACATGTGCCTTTTGGCAGCAAATGTAATGAGGTGAGCACACACACTGTGTGCATGGTGTGCTTTGGCAAACTCATTCGGCATAGTGGTTTTCACAGAAATTAATATCAGCAAGAATCTAAAACGAACTGTCTTGCACACACCTTTTCAGTCCAGCTGCAGACGGCATTGGATGACCATGTGACCTTTCATTAAATAAGCTTTGAAAACAAAGTAGAGTTTGCAATAGTACTTTAGGATTTTTAGCTTAATTAGTACAGAACATTGACTGAGTTTGCAGTTCAGCTAGAGCAGTTACAGAAACTGCTTAAGGGAAAATGGTGTTCTGTCAGTAGGACTGTGGATTATAGGTCTCTCAGAGCCAGACTTTTGGCTAGCGGCATAAAGTCTGATCTATTTTGTAACCAGAGCTGGTTAGATTACTTACAGTTTGTAATTCCAAATTACACAACACAAATTGTCAACCTAGGCTCATTGGAAAAACATGCCTCTAAATACAAATGAGTTATTACGTACTGTACCTTACTGCATGCTTCATGGCAGTTTCAAAGTGAAATGTCAAGAGAGTGGCGCTAAAACACACGTTCATTATGCCACTGTGGCATGGATATTGTGCTGGGGTTCTTAATCTATAAAGTGCAATCCTACTGAATTAGAAAAGCTCTTGAAGTGCAAGATGTTAAAATTGTTTAGAAACCATAACATTCTGCAAGCAATTGTGTGAAAATTTACCATTATCAAAACTAATTACCTGTCAATCATACTTTGATAAAAGGTTAGTTTTTTCTTTTTTTTCTTTCTTTCTTTCTTTCTTTCTTTCTTTCTTTCTTTCTTTCTTTCTTTCTTTTTCTTTTTCTTTTTTTTTTCAGTTTTGCAGAAATTGATATAGAGGCACATATTTTCAATAAGCCTATGTTGAAAATCGTAATTAGTAACATGATCCATTATGTTACACATTTTAGGTAATCAGACTACTGTACTTTCAAATTACTTTTGATTTCACTAGTTTATCATTATTTATGGATAATATTGTAATAAGAAAATATTGGAGTAAGAAAATATATTCTATATGTTGTAATTAACATTGTGATTGGCTAGACTTCCCAAACTGGGCTTAGCCTTTCAGTCGAATCACTTCGACGTTACATATGTGAACTCGCATGAGAGACCGATTGCCTTTGAGCTTCAAACAAAAGGCCAATGAACACTGGCGTGCACAGATTGCATTCAGGTGCACCTCATCACTTTGTAAGTATAAGAGGGCATGAATGCAGTGCCCCTGCAGACTTTCACTTCAGAGCCTTCGCCGCTTCCTGAGCTGGAGATCCCCTTGGCTTTCATTTTGGAGAGTGGAAGTTCATGTGAGTTCATACTCTTTCCCCCTCTGACAGCGAACAACTGGGCAAACAACTCCACGAGGCGGGCTTAGGCTCTAAGATGGGGTCTGTTCGTCGACTGGTGCTCCTCCTGCAGAGAGGACCCACAGAGATGCACGGTTGGAGTAGTGCTTTCTTTCCTGCAGGAGAAGTTGGAGTGCAGGCTGCCCCCTTTGACTCTCAAAGTGTATGTTGCTGCTATCGCGGCATGTCACGATGCAGCGGAGGGTACATGCCTCTGGAAGAACAAACTGACCGTGAGGTTCCTCAGAGGTGTGCGATGGGTTAATCCCCCGACACCGCACCTCGTACCCTACAGGGACCTTGCCGTCACCCTACGTGGCCATGCGGCAGGTCCCATTCAAACCACTTGTGTTAGTTTATCTGAAATATCTGATGCTGAAAACATTGCGTTAGCCTCCATTAAGAGGTAGGGGACCTACAAGTCTTCTCTGTCGATGAAGAGTGCCTAGAGATCGGCCCGGCTGATTCTCACGTCATAAAAACCTGAGACCCCAGCCCCGCTACGCGCCCAAGGTTCCTACCACACCCTTCAATTATATCCATAATCTTATCAATATATTGAATTGTTCAAAAAATTCCACATGTAGAAACGGTGAGTTAGAAACATGTGCTCCGCGTCCCCAACCAACTGCTTCAGTAACAACTGGCAGCCCTATGGGGGCCTCTACTTCCCCCTCAGGGTGTTGTGAAGTTACGCGCAGACTCCTCTGCTGCATTGCTTGCCTGTCGGCACAGGGGTCTCCGCATAACACGGCCTCAAAGTCGTGGCTATTTCCATGGGTCTTTTTTCCAAAAGATGAAAGAGAGAATCAATCATTTATGAATAACATAATTTATTTTGTGAGTAATATGTACTCATGTAATCAATAAAAGGTAATTGAATTCCTTTTACAAGTATTTTTAAATGTAATTCACATTAATCACAAAATTTTGGAATCTAATTATGTCATTCAGATTACATGTAACCATTTACTTCAGCTCTGTTTGCAATTTATGGTTAAGAGCTTGAGAACTGTTCAATAAGCCGTTGGCAGAAAAAGTGAGGGCGCGGAGAACTCTGGGAAGTTAATGTTTTGTGTAGTAACAGTTCATTATACAATAATTTGAGTACCTGGATCTAATCTTTAACCTGTCTGCTATGACATATTCAGTTTTGTAAAGAGCTTTATCTGGAGTGAGCTAAAAAAAACACACATGCAGGGAGTTGTGTGACTGATAGGATGTATTTATAAAACTACCCACTCATGTCTATAGTTTTCACCAACAGTTACTGACTGTCATGAAACTTTGGGTTAAACTCATCAGAAATAATAGGACCTAATATATATATTTTCTTCATTTCTTTCTTTCTTTGTTTTCATACCAATTTAATAAATCTCTAAAATTGGTTATTACTGTACAAATAACTTTGTATGATTTTATGATTTCATTAGAAATTTCCCTCTTATAAAGTAGTTGTTTTCTCATGAGATAGGGTTGAAAATGTTAAGGAAAATAAACTAGAAATTACTGTTGACCCGTCTGCTGATCCATTTTGTCCAACAAACAAACCAGACAGGAGAGGAGATGAGTAGTGACTTGAACTTGACAAAATGGTGAAACGAGATACATTCTGATGTTCATTCATGTTCATCTAGTAAAGAGGAAGAGATGATTCGGATGCAAATGGTGTCATTTTTGAGTGGTTTATCATCATGTGGTGATTCGAGGGAAATGAGTAAATTGAGATACGCTCAAACTCTTAGTCTCTTACTAGAATCATCCTCTAATCCACAACATTTTTTAAAAATGACTCAAGTAAGTAACAAAGCGATGCAGTCAACACAGTTGGCTAGAATAGCCGAGTAGGGCAGACTACTAGAAACCAATACCAACTCAGACATCCGAACGTCTTTGGTGATTTAATTGCTGCCAACTGTAGTTATTATCGATGCACCTCTGTATTCAGCTTCCCCCGGGGGTTATTGAAAGGAGGCCAATTCCTCCCATGGTGTGGTGAGTGGAAAATGGGAAACAACTACAGTAGACATGAGGGAGTTTTTAATTTTGGGGTGAACTCTACCTTTAACAGTTGCAGCCAGTTGTAAGTGTGGTTAATGTCTTCCAATGCCATCTGCTTCTAACTATTTGTATATAAAAACAGCTTGTTATGCTGCTTGATGATGCAAACTGGTATTTCTTGATGCTCTGGTCGACCTGAAACCCCTATGGAAACCAACGACTCCCAAGGGTTAATCATGTCAACGCAGCTTGACTTGAGCTCGATGAAGCACCTCAGCGGGTGATGGATAGGTGTCTGTGTTCAGCTTCTTATGGGATTGCTGTCTTGCGTGTTGTCGGGTGGTGTTCCTGTACACCATATACAATATGGGAATGACCCACGGTGTCAGGCGGTATGACACTCTCACTCACTCTTCACACCACTTGAAACACTTTTACCACAGTAAGAAGCTGCTTTATTTATCTCACTCGCAGAGAAGATCAATAGCGAAGGCTTCGCTCAGTGGGTGAAAGATGGGGTTCAGCTCAGCTTCTCGTGGCCGGCACTTCTGACTCTCATTTAGTAGGTAGCCAGTGTAAATTGGTTAGTCTGGGTAATGTGTGGTGCTGGTGCTTTTGGGGGTCTGCTTCATTGAGGGTTAGCTTTAGGGGCTTCACAGGTGACTCGTTGGAGCTGGAAAGGCTGAACCCCATCCTCTGATGTGGGGAAAAAATACACTTATATAATAGAATTGATATAATATAACACTGTAATACAGAGCAACAACATGTAAATGATAATTATAGCATACTAAAAGTAGTATCTTATCAGTTTTTTATTTACTATGATGAATAGTAATTTATTAGAATAAAATTCTACGTAATAAAATATAAAATAATATCAAATTAACCTAATAAATTATATTAATAATATTTAAAATGTGTTTAATTCAATGATAACATAATAAAGAGTGACACGTAATAATATATACTAATTATAGAATATAGCATAAATAACCAAATAGAATAAAAGTATAACAATACAGAAACAAATAAACTAAAACAACAACAATAATAATAATAATAATAATAATAATATAAATGTGTGTCTTATTACAAACAACAACAAATTAGAAAATGCTATTAATATTAAATGTATATAATAAAATATGTAATTAGGATCTATAGAGTCCAAATAAAACAATAACATGATATAGCATAACATAGTAATAATAAATACATCTGATAGTTTCATATGATAAATGAAATTATTATACACAAATAGAAACATATTATAGCTTCTTTGTGTGTGTGTGTGTGTGTGGCTGTTAAGCATCTGAGATAAACATTTTCAGAAGTGGTAACAACCGTTCTGCTAATTGCATGACAACCATTTCTTTCCTGGTGAGTTATTATATATTTCTGTTGACTAAAAACATATTTGAACTTGTTTTTTTTTTTTTTTTTTTGCATACATTTTATACAGTGCAACATACAGTATTATGATCTGTAGCACTATTACACTGACTGGAAGAAAAGGATTGAAAAGTAAATATGGTCCAAATTGCCTGTTGAAGAGAACAATCAATTTAACACAGTATTTACTAAAAGAAGATATAATAATTTTACAGTGCAACTTTGGACATATTATAAGCATGCAACAGCACAGATGGAAGCATGGAGTGTGTCGTTTAGGACAGGGTGCTTTGTATCTGAATGCATCTGCTGTGAATGAATTACTGACTCACAAGACTTGAATAGCAAAATGAATAGCTACCCATTTACTGTGATTATTTTGTTGAATCAAAAGTTCATCTCTGAAGCAACTTTTTAAAAAGTATTTTTAATGCTTTTCACTTCTAAAACAATATGTACTTTGATCTTTTGGAGGAGAAATTTGTCAGCCAAAATTGATGTTTGATTAATTTATCATCCCATTATGCAATTAATTATATATAGCAAGTATAAACCATAACATCATCATAAGAGTATTCACATACCCAGATATTTTTACATTCTGCACTTTTGATGTTTTAATGTTCAAACCTACAATCAGCTGCTCTGAGCAGATAAATCATGATATATAGGTTTAAATTTTTGAAGGTAAATATTTACCAAAACCTTTCCAGGTAAATTACAAGCATTTATCTCTATAACGCATATGAAAATATTGCGCTAAAAATCGCAGGTATTAAGAAGTCGTTTACTAAACAAGTGAATTTATTTATAAAATCTGTATTGGCTTCAGCTCTGACCATTTGTGTGTGTGTGCGCGCGCATGCATGTTACTACGCACAAATATATTAGCCTCTTAGACAGATGCTTCTTGTATTTCCATGTCCCCGCAATGACTGTAAGTGTGCAGTTGGTCCTAAACGCTGAATTAGAGTTCACACCAATGAAAATTGAAAGCCAATGCTCTTTAGGACCGCGCGCTGTCACATTCGCTCTCTGCTCGCCGCTCTCAAGAATGGGTTCAGTCCGCGCTCACGGCACACACACTACCATCTCCCAGCGCGAGCGGAGCGCGGCAATTTAATGACGACATAATCTGGTGAAGTAGCAGCATTTGGGGAAAAAAGTGGATCTTCATGCTCACATTCCCGGGAATATTCCAGCTGGCTTCAGGATGAAGACACCGATGGTAATTGTAGTGAAACTGTTTTAATGTCTCGCATCTCTCCTGTGCAGCATTGTTGTTGAAGTACTGCGGCTCTCTGTTGCTTTCACATGCTGAATGAAAGAAGATTAAAGACAATAAAAAAAAACCTAATCCCCTGAATAATGACTTGTCGGAAAATTAATTTTAGGGAGCAGGATTTCTTTCTTTTTTTTTTGAGTAAATAACATGGCTTTTGTGGTTTTTCTTTTTAAAATGTTTCTTAATAATTTGATGTGAATGTGGTGTATTTTTATGAATTGCAATTTTCAGTTTTATTACGGAACTATTAAATAGCATTGTAATGTAACATTGTTTTATTTATTTTTTGTAGACCACCATAGCCCAATTATCATACTTAGTTTAATGTTACTGATGCAAAACCATTATTGCATGATCTGATGCCTTAGTTTTAGGCATCAGGATTTAGTAACAACCTGCAAGTTCCTATCATCCCGGTCCTGAACTAATTAATATTTGAGCACGAAAATGTGATTTGTATCCTATAATTGACTGCGCTGAGGGCATGAGTTGGTGATGATTTATGACCTTGCGCTCTAGAGATTTGAACTTTTGCCCTCTTGTTTTCCAGCGTCATGGAGTAGTCGTGTTTCTCGCGATCACCATGTGCACCAGTCTGTTGTTCGTGTACAGCGTCAGCTACAATAATAATACTTCAGCGTCCAGCGCGTCAAAGGGCGCGTCAGGTGAGAAAGTGGAGCCCACCAGTGCGCCCCGCGCGCCTCCAGCACTGCAGGGATACGGCAGCATCATTGAGCACAAGGTAAACGCGCCTGCTTTATGTATTCAAGTTAATTGTCCGTAACCAATGGAGTGATGCACGTTTCTCTATCCTTCTGGAAAATCCAGCTGTGTATTGAAACATAATAGCAAGTTTCTCACTACCCCAAGGTGGTTATTAGCTGGTTTAAACTGCATGAGCTAAAACTTCTTCCTAAAAAACATATAAAACAACAGATGGACGTTGTCACAGAATGACAATGGCACAGAATGAATGTTATGAAATAATAATAATACGTATCAAATAATAATATTAATATCACCTTGATTAATTTCTTAATTTTTTAATTCTTCCTTCTTAGAAAATTATGACAATTGTTTAAGATTTAAGATTTTAAGTAATGTCCTACAATAAAATATTATATTCTCAATTTTACTGAAATTTGTGCAGGCATTTTTACACCTAACTGCAGAATTTTCTTCTAGCCTGTAATAGTTTCACACTCGGTTCCATTATTACATGGAGAAAGAGTATAATCGTTATGATTGACCTTTACCTTGATCATAACTTGCAATCTGGCTAACAGTCCTAATATAACAGGGGGAATGGTTTGAACAGATATTAACATTAGCACACAAAAGTCACGAATAGTGACATAATTTCAGATTTCAGAAAATTGTATAATATTATGTTCAAGAGATTACTGCAGCGAAGACACAGCTAATCACAGTCATTTCCTGATCCTGGACAAATTTGCCACAAAATTGTAAAGTGTTAATAGTGAAAAAAATATTATAAATATTTGGACGTTGTCACAGAATGTTTCCATCTGCTATAAATTGTTATAATTTCAGAAAAATCCTCCACCTCTGCACCCCTGTTTTATATTTTAAATGTTCATAATTCAACATCAACATTTAAGATTGAAATCTATATAGCAGTGTGCTTTTCAGACTTTGTCTGGGCCAATAGCACAATAGAAAGTACTTCAATGTATTTTTGAACAGTGGAGGTCTTGTGGTTAAAAATTGAACTGTGGCATTTACAATGTGTAACCACTGACTACAGGCAGACACATTTCTCCAAGCTTATTTTCAAACTTGGATCCAGTTCAGTCAATACTGCCTCAGCCATTCTGACAGATTTAAAGCTTATTCAGTTGCTGACATGGCTAATCAATAAACCAGATTAGTTTGGAAAGTGATAAAATCATTGCTGGTGTTCTCGTATGTAATCTTTTGGTTAGCTGGAGCAGTTTTAGTCAAAAAATGCCACTTCAGAATTTACTTCTCTAGTTTAAATCGAGGGAATCGCCTGAGCTTGAGCAGAGCAAGGTTGAAGAGAAGAGTCAGATTGCAGGCACTCACACAGTTCCTTGCGAAACCTTCCTCCATTGCCCATTAATCACTATTTACCCCTGGCTCAGGCAGACGGACCGTTCGATACTCACCTGCCTTTAGCAATATCAGCTTCAACTAGAGCGAAATCCCTCACTGCCCTCTTCTATCTGTTATCGATAAACCCAAAGCAATTTTTCTGCAATGAGCTTTGACACCACTTGTCTGATGCCACCGCTAGTGACTGCCTTTGTTGTTCACACGAGGGCTGATAGAAAATGTACTGTTATGGTAGGCGCTTTGCACTTTAAGTCACAGAAGAGCTGTTGACAAACCCAAATGACTCTGTGATCGATAGGCGAGTTGCTTTGACGACTCTCTATGGGTTGTTTTTCTGACGCTCAGGGTTTATTGGGAGGAAACTGATTACTGGCTGGAGTAGACATTTCTTGAAGAATTTCATTTCATAATGCAGTTGTTTTAATATATTGATTAAAACGAATTCATTTAAACTACAATGTGAGCATTTCTGCATTGTTGTATTTTATTTAGTCATCAGCAAACCCTCCAAACTTCGGCCTTGATAATACATTAAGCATGCTGCCTTTTGGGCTGTTAGAAAGAGAATGGTTGCTGCCTTTATGGAATGATTCTCAATAACAAAAGGCAATGCAGACATCAGATGTTTGGACATTTTGAATGATCCTTGAGAATATGAATGCCTCTGTGAAATACAGTATGTCCCTCTCTCCCTCTCTAGTGCTGTCAAACGATTGATTCACAATTAATCACATCCATTTTGCTTACATATATGTACTGTATGAGGACTGTGTATATTTTTTATATTTAGAATGTATATCAAAATATTTAGGAAATATTTACAAGTATATGCATTCATATATTTATATTCTTACATTTTATATATATATATATATATATATATAACAATTCTTAAATATATACATGCATATATTTGTATATATATATATATATCTATCTATATATATATATATATATACAGCACATACACATTATGGAATCAAAAACTTTTAATGGATGCCATTAATCACAATTAATTGTTTGACAGCATACGTAAAGAGATAGAGAGTGAGCGAGAGTTTTTTTGTTAAACACATTCAACTAACATTCCAATATCACATAGCGTGGTTTGCTGAATGTCGTTGCAGCTTTTGTTTCTGACTGTATGACTCAAGTCAAGAGGATCAGAATGCAGTGCATGTCTTTTCAAGCACTATTTAAGTGTCTGAGCCTCAATAGATGTCTGGGAGGTCTGTTTCATTCAGCTCTGTATTTGGGTTACTGCATTAGATCATTGGATGGCAGTGTGAAAGCAATGTATAATTTCAACATTTGCGTTTTTTTTCAGAACAGTAAGGTCAAAGATGAGAGCGAAGCACATGAATTGCTCAAAAGCAGTTGGTGGTATAACTGATGGAGGAGTGCACATGCATTTTTGCTGCTTTAAGTCTTTAAAATGGGCAGGGGTTTAATCTTTAAAGTAGATGCCAAGTGCTGCTTATTGTTTTGTTTGCCATCGGATTATGTGGGTGGATTAAAAAGTCCATCATTGCATCCGTGATGTCTGGCTGACAGTATAGAAAGAATGCGTATTATACTGCCCCGAATTCAGACTTGCCAGTTCAAAGGAAACAATTCTCAAGAGTATGTAAGAGAACGTACAGCTTGCTAATGTGGTTTGAAGATACTGGAAGGGCTCAGTTAGGGAGAACCGCACACGGACGCAAATAGAATTATGAAATACTATTTAAAATACTTTTAAACCCAGCAGGATTCTTTGAAATGCTAAGAGATGTGTGCCAGTGCCATTCTACTGTTTCAAAGAACTTAAAGAGATAAGAACTCTGCTGTCATCTTCTCACCTTCATTTCATTTCGTTTCAGTCTCATATGACTTTCTTCAGCGAAACACCAAAGGAGATGTTCACGCTGCACTGTTCCATACAATGACAGTTAAGGATGACCGGGATTGTAAAAAGGACAAAAAAAAGAAGTTTTCTGTTCATGTAATGCACTATATTTGGAGCCTTCTAAAATTCTAATCTTAGCTTTGCCTCAATTATCTTTGTATGTGTTTGATCGTCAAAACACGAAGTACAGTAAAGCATGTTAAACCTTGAAATATAATGTGCAAATTGAACTAAATATAATAAATATAATTTTGAATCTTGACAGCCCTTGATTAGTAAGAACCATCATACAGTGAAAAAGATTTCATTTTGTACTCTTCAGAAAAAAAAGGGTTGGAATGACAGGAGGGTGAGTTAATAATGACAGAATGTTCATTTTTCAGTGAACTATTCCTTTAAGGATGTAAGAAAAAATTTATAGTCCATAGCTCTTACAATTTCTCATTACACAGCACATTGGTTGCACAAAGGTTTGGATCCATATGCACTTTGAGGATTGGGTAATTGAGACTACTGACTAGATCTTATGATTTGAGATACATCTGTAGCATTCAAGTGGACATCTAAGGATTTCCTTTTTATCCTTAGGATGTGATTGTGTATATCAGGAAAATGTCCTATTCACTTGTACCTCTTTGCACACTATACTGTATGTAACCCCAACAAAAGTCTACTTCTATTCATTCATTCATCCACAATCCGGTTCAACCACATGCTATCTGTGCTGGTATAGAACTTTACCGTTTTCTTCATCGGGAACACAATCAAATGTAAAATATAATATAGGATAGTCTTCACTGCATGAATTAAAGTGATTGATTTTTATGACAAAACTCATTTAGTTAAGAGCAGTCAATGAGTACGTTTACATGCAGCCAGTAACCCTTTTAAAACCCGGATATTCACAATAACCCGGTTCCGCACGGCCATGTA
>JAUMHP010000041.1:4091922-4105664 GCA_032361065.1 Enteromius trimaculatus
TTGGCGTTTTCCAAGTATCAGAGCGAATCAGGGCTCCCAATTGAATGACCCCAGTCTGTCGTCACGACATAACGTCAGGGAACGGGGGTTACAAGAGGTAACCTAGACGTTCTTATCCTGTCAAGCATTTCATCTGGAGTTGTTTACTTGTTTTTTGTTGGTGAACTTTTCCAATCGTTCTTTCACTGTGCAAAGTTATGGATTGGCTTGATCGGAAAAGAGCAACTCTAAAAATACTAAAACTCTAAAAATTCCTAAAATTTTGGGCTGATGATGTTAAAAGTGCTAATTCATGCATTTAATCAAATGGACCCTTTTTTGCTTGGATTCATTTTCCAAACACCCTTTGAGTTAGAATTATTAACAGAAAATGTTTATGATTTCATTGATTGAAGCTACTGAGAAACACCAGATTTATACTGTGTATGTGCTATAACCGCGTTATATAATTTAGTACTGTAATTAATTAAGAAGAATATCAAACCTCACGCTGGTTATTTTGTGCAGTACGTCTAACGTTCTTAATTGATTTAATTCCCTTTTTACATTAGATGAGATGCCAGCAGAAGCTGGACCAACTGTTTTTTTACGTAGAAAGTTGGCAGTGAGGTTTAATTCCAAAAGGAAGGTGCACCAGGCAGCAGAGTGATAAATTTAGCCTTAGTTATTAAGGTCAAAATACATACAGAGAAGGAAATTTTCGAAGAAAGAAAATTATATACTGAAATTTCAGACATTCCTCAAACAATCTAGATGGCATTAGATTTCTCAGAGGACCCTGGAGTTAGTTGAACAGCTAGGTGCATAATTTTCTTCATTATTTTTTACGGAGTTTGTGTGAGGGAGAAAGAAATGGATTAAAAACACAAATTTACCCGACCTCCTCAAGGAAAACAAGTCTAAATGCTGTTCAGTTTCTTAATGCATGTAATACACAGTTAATGCATTTACCTACTGTACATTAGAGCCTGCATGCCGTTTGCCACATTCTGTTCTGTGTTATACAATAAACACATTCCTATATAGCCATACTCTTGTTTATCAGCAAATGACTGAGAAAGCCCATTTTAAAAGCTACCTGAGAAGGGATGTTTAGCAGAAGTAAATGATTTGTGGTATTTTTGTGTGTATTTGAGTGTTTTATATGGTGATGATAGGATATCTATGTAATGAATACTGTCTGTCATTATGGGTATCGCCATGCTTGTTAATACAGCATGTACCGGTTTGATATTCCTTATTCTGCAGGACACAAAAGAAGACATTTTTAAGAATTTTTCAACCATTTATCTATTGGTTTGGACCCCACTAATAAACTGAAACATTGGTTCCTTTGACCTGACTAGCCTTGATTTTTAATTTTTTTTTTTTTTAATTGCAGAAATAATCTCAAATGTTTTCTCCACAAATAAATCAGATTTACATAACTGTTATATATGAATCTATGTATGGCAATTAGCAGAAGCAAGAAGTTTAAGTAGGCTATAAACAAACTACACCACTTCAGCATCATCATCACAAAGCCATGATGACATTTAGGGCCAGTTTTACTTAGCAGGGCAAATTAGCAAGAGAGCTCAATTCCAAAGCAGTGCTAATGGGAGGGAAAATTTCTGTGAGTGGATTACTATTCTTATCTACTGTACAAATTGACCAACGCAATACCGAGCACAGTGCAAATTGCAGTAGCAGCAATAAGAAGCCACAGTAGATTTCTAAAAACCAGAGGCAAAAAATGAAGAGTTGCAAGAAGTTTTGATAGACCTGGTATTGCGTGACTCCTGTAGTTGAGAGTTCCAAGTCATCTTTTATTTCCTGTAGCAAATGAAAAATAACATGGCTTGGCAAACAATTAGGGCCGGGACTTTAACATGTTAATTTAGATTAATTAATTACACAAAAATAACACGTTAAAATTTTTAACACATTTTAATCGCACTTATTTTTGCACCGCGGAACGTTTCTCACTGGATGAGTTTCGGCGGACCGATTATACTGGAGCACCAACTAGCGTTTCTAATGTTCTGAATGTACTTGAAAGTAGGGATCCAGATCGGCCGACATGTTTGCAAGTTTTATCAGTAAACCCGGTCCTGTAATCAGTGGTAAATGCCATCAGATTTCACATTGAGCCGTATATACTGTACTACACACAGCTGTTGTTCACTGACGAGCTGCGCAAATCCACGCTGATAATGAACATGTTTTTGCGCAGCTCGTCAGTGAACATGTAACCCATACTAATGAAAAAACTTTACTTCTCACTGTTCTCAGGTCAAATATTTATATGTGATTAAAATGCGATTAATTAATTACAAAGCCTCTAATTAATTAGATAATTTTTTTTAATTTTGTCCCAACCCTACAAACAATATTTTTGTGTTCTTTTTGCATTTCGAATAAATAAATAAGTGTGGAAAAAATCCCCTCCTTTCCCAGCCATTTCAAGCGCAAAATAGTTGAGACATGATTTTTTCTGGAGGCGTTAAATAATGCCAGTAATTTGACGATAAAATCAGGCACACAAATACTCTATCCACATCTTTTTTTAGTGTTAATTTGTCACCTCGCAGCTTTAGAATTTTGGGACAATCAAAATTAGAAGTATCAACTCATTTCTTTCAAGTATTAGCCTTCAAAAATATGCCACCCTTCACAAAATTAAGTATTGTATTCTACTTTTATAGGTATTATATGTTTTAAAAACCAGTTTTTTACATTTAAATATACTATTCTGGGGTGTTTCTGGGTCAGTCAGACCTGAATGTTATAAAATGTCATTGTCTATCTCAGAAATGTGCTCTTTCAAGTAGTCTCATGACTCATGCTTGAATCTTTTCCTCTCCCTACCCCCCCCTCAGAGCACTTGTTTTTGCAATCCTAACCCCTCCTCACACTTTTACTATGATTGCCCCTTCTAGAGTACGTCTCTTCTCTCTATACCCCCTCCATCACTCTCCTTGAGAGGAGCTTTTTATCATTGCAGCCCATCTCTGGTTTATAAGCCAGGGGATGGATGCTAATTCCTCCCTGGGGGCTTGTTTTAAAGAATCGCGGACGTCTGCGGTCGGACCTAATCTGTGCTTGCAAACAACACGGAATGTTTGCAGGGAAGCACCTTTTGTATTCAGGGCAAAGCAATCATCTCAACGGGGAGTGTCTTCGTCTCATCTCAATTCTGACAGTGTCTCCTGGTTCTTTTTTTTAAGTCATTTTACTGCTCTTTCTCTCTCTCTTGCACCCTCTGTCTTTCCTTTTTCTATTCAGTCATATCACCTAAGATGAACAGAAGTATTAGAGGCACATTCTCTGAGAGTCTTTCTCCCGCTGAGGAAGCGATGAGCCCTCAGTATGAAGTCAGAGTAGCCTCTGCAGCTCACAGATTGTTGGAGTTAGATGAAGAAGATGTATCTGTGGGCTTTACCTTCCACAAACACACAGATGACGCTTAACGGGTTATAGCCAAACAACCCTAACAAACCTGTTTCTCACGCGTTGCTTGCAATTTCTTACTTTTAAACTATGTCAATAATTCAATGATGTGTTGTCAGCAACTCAACTGTCATATAGGTTGGTGAGTGATACAAAAATACAGACAGACATGACTGAAACTAGTGATAACTAGATACACGGTTAATTTAGACTAATTTAAACCAGCAAGTTCATGATGCTTTTCTTTTCAATTCACTTTATACACACGCACACAGTCATTTGTTCGTGAGTCTGCACTGGTCACACTCTATGAGAAAACCTCAATTGTAAGATGTTTTTCTTTGCTACTGTTTTGCAATATAGACTTACATATATATATATATATATATATATAGACAATATAAACAATAAACTCAATTACCACTTAAATGAATTAATTAATTAGTTAATTTTTTTTGCTGTGGCATTGTAGAATAACTTCTGTAAACACAAATATGAAATAATGCAAAATAAGAAGCATACATCTTACAAAGGAATATTTATATATCAAGAATTGCTAAAAATGTAAACATTTAAGTGCATTTAATCATTGTTATACCAGTCTATCAATAATTTCTAGGCTGTGAGAGATGCTGCATTTTGGGGAACAATTTAACAGAATGGATTTAAACGTGGTTACAAAAATCTTAAATAGAGCTGAGATTACTATTTTTACTATATGAGATAAATTTTAGCCTAAATATTTAATAAATGTAATGGCAGGAGTAGAGGATAGTATTTTATTAGTTCAGACAGTTCTCCATTTTCTAGTTCTGCAATATCTGCACAATATTATGCCTGGAGACAGATACTATATGGGTCTTCTCATAACCTACAAGACTCATTGGAAAAACATGCCTCTGTCTACATTGCTGAAAAAACATGTTTCTTTTTTTTTTTTAATTGTAATAATTTGCAAACTAATACGTTTTTATATTTAAATCAAATAATCGCCTACATCACCTACCGATTTCCCACTCAGCATTGCTCATGCAATATAAAGGGGTCGGGTACATGTCATGATAAAAGAGCTTTAGCAAATGTACTTTTATCATACATTTGTTTAGTTAGGAGGGTTTGAGAGTTAGGAAGGGTTTAGAGTAGGACTCCACCCACCAGACATTTCATTTTCAAATTGCCACAATCAATACATCAACCGTAATAAACGTAATAAATCAGATCAGCGTTCATTTGTTTCAGATAAAACAAACTTGTTGTATCAATCTTTGGACGTTTCCCTTTGAAAGTGTCACGAAACGTACAACAAGCGATGCATTATCATTTTGCAGAAATGTCACCACAGGCATGTTTTTCCAATGAGCCTGGGTTGGCAAAAACACAGTGCAGATTGAGACGTAACGCCCTCTGACAATAGCAGCATTCAGTAGACAATAATAATATCCAGTTCTTCAGAAACCAAAACAACTTTATCAGAAACTCTCACAGCCTGAACAGTCATTTAGAGATTAATGTTCTGTGCTGTTTCATTATGAATCTGTGCAATGATGACTTGATTTGTTTCCTTCGAACTTCCTTCGAAACATCACAAGCAAGAACGTCACTAGACGCTTCATTTTCAGGAAAAAAAAAAAAAAACGTGTTCCTTCATCTACAGCTATTCTGTTGGAAACATGATAAAACCTTATTTCCTCCTCATCTGGCCTCTTTGCTGTTGTTGGACGCTTCTGGGATAAACTTCTTATTTTTAGTAGAATATGTGGCAAAAAACAAAAGCTTTTGTCTAATTAAGAGCATGCAGGAACATGCAGCTTGGACCATCAGCGGGCGAGGAAGGGACGCCGATGGGATTTGGCTAATTGCCACCCTCTTCGTTATGGTTGGTGTGCCCTGTCGCATCTCCTTTGTTAGCTGCATATATCATGCGCACCGCGGGCCGTTCAGGTCAGCAAAGCGATTTACAGAGAGTCAGCGATCTCGGCAGGGCCTTTAATCGACGATGCCCCAGAGCTACTTCCTCCCACAATGCAAATGCACTTTTATTTCCTCTCTCTTCACTGATTTGAAAGAGATATCTAGTTTTTTTAATTCGAGATTTGCCTGCAGCAAGTACACTGAGACTAATTACTCCCTCCCTCACTATGTCTTTTTGCCTTCGTTCTTAATTCAGTTCCGTGAGTTCCTTGGAGGGCAGACTAAACACCATGGATTTTCAATGCAGGACGGCGTCTAAACAAAGGAAGCTTTCCGGAAGAAAGCCTGGGGCAGACCGTATTAGATCTTCTATTGTTGGGGTGTAAAAATAAACATGAAATCAAAACTGACCCTACTTACTTGGTATTTTTCTGGTCTAATGATGCACTGTTCTTCAAACTCACATTTGGTACATCCATTCCCTATTAATAATCAGGCCTCCATTGTTGTCTTGGAGGCAGCGCTCTGACATATGGTGCTGCTGTGCTTCAGGCGACCCGAGTTTGAGTTCTGACTCCAGGTCCTTTCCTGACCCCATTCCACTTTTTGAGTGTTTCGTGCCTACCAGTGCACTGTCCTATCAAATAAATCCAAAAAGTATTGAAACTGAATTGTGAAGTGATTACATTTAAGGATTCACAGTATTTTAATTTCATATCGGCTGGCTTGCTTTTGCGGTCACTGAACTCATGTATAGTTAATCTTTAAAAGTGCAAATAAATACAACATGGGCTCTCTGGAGAAATCTGCTTCAGCCGTCTATACAGTTCAGTATCTGAAATAAACATGAAATAAGAGCAAAACACTGTACCACCAAGTTTTATTCAGTTTCACACAAATTAGTTATAAATTCTTATTTTTGTGCAGTTCCTTGCGCAATATCATATTATGACGTCAAAACACTTTTAACAGAGTACTTGATTGGTAAACTAATACATTTTGATGTTTAAATCAAATAATCAGCTCCATGTTGTGTTTTTATCTCGTGTGCTTTTATTAACACTCGGTTTAGAGTAGGTTGCATTTATCTTTTACCATCACTCACAAGATATTTCCTATCTGAACCTCCGCAAAATGTACAACACCAACATAACGCGTTTGAGAGATTTACTTTGGAGAAAACCGAAAATGCTTTCAGCGCTCACTCACTCACTTACTTTCAAAATGTTCCAAAATGTGGACAGGAATGTTTTTCTAATAAGAACTTACACTAAAACATAACCTTTAGCAAATCTCAAAGCTGAGTGATACATTGATTTTAGTTTTTGATATATATATATATATATATATATTTTTTTTTTTTTTAAGTATAGAAATGTTAATATTAGTCATTGATTGATTATTGGCCAAGAGATAAGAAGAAAAACTTAATATACCAGACTTTTCATATTGAAACATTGCTAATTAGTCAAATTGAATTAATTCTGCCTTCTGCTTTAGACTATTTTAACATGGACATTTGGTACCATGTGCCCCATGTGCAGAACTCTTGCATAATTGAAATATTACATAATTCATCATTCACAAAACATGACTGATTCTCCTGTAAAACTGCTCTAATAGCAATGAAGTATATAATAAACATTTCTCTCGTGATACAAGACAGCAATGGATGTTTTTGTCAAAGCACATTTTGCCCCCAGCACTTCTAGAGATGCAAAGTAAAAAAGCTGTATTTGACACTTCAAGGTGTATTAATCTTGTGAAGCAAATAACTAATGCTAAATACTTATCATTTTCAGTTCATTTAATATTTACTTTTGAACCTTCAAGTATAGTACTCAGTAAAGTAATCTTAGTTGACCTTTTTAATAGAATTACACAAAATGCTTAAATTCTCACGTCATCATGCCAGGGTAGCGTTCATGTGTCATTTTGTAAGATTACTCTTGTCATCTTCTTCTCAGATGGCCGTCAATCTGATTGTGCCGTTTCCCAGTGACATTTCCTCAAGCTTGATGGACAGAGTCTGGCTTTCCCTGCAATATGTAATTCACAGTGTGAAGTAAAAGCTCAAGCGCTGTAGAAAACACTCAGAACGCCGAGCCATTTTGTTCACACAGCACACAAATCTGATTTGGTTTTCAAATCAATCTTTAGGATTGACTGTCTGCACTTTGTCATTTTGCAAGTGATGAAAACTGATCTGTTTGTTCAGTTATTGTAATCAATATCCGGCGTATTTACAATGTTTTTTTTCAGCAATGATAAAAGCATCAGCACCATGCCAAGGGGCTTTCTCATAAAACTCTGAGTAGCTGTCATTGTGGAAAGAGAGGATGGAAAATCATGAGCCGCATGAGACAATAGATGACAGAGATGTATCCTGCATTCATGTGTATGCTCTGTCCAAAACTGCTGACTCGTTCACTCGTTTACTATATACTGCATAGTAATTGTGACACAAGCTTACATACACTGCTTGACCGGATTTGTTATCAACAAAGTGAAAACGCCAAAATGAAAAAGCAACTTGTCTGTTTTAATCCAGTCGTCTCCAAACTAGTTTTAATGGAACACTAAAGGAACTTTTTTTAAAAAATATTAGTTAAACCTTTTTAATCCATTCAGCCGATCTCAGGTTCTGGTAATGGCACTTTCAGCATAGCTTAGCATAGATCATTGAATCCAATCAGACCAGTATCATCGCATTCAAAAATGACCAAAGATTTTCAATATTTTTCTTATATTAAGGAACTATAGTCTCATTCCGGTAATAATCAAGGAACAATCAGTCCCCAGCTTGTTCCAGGATTATTACACCTCAATGGGAGTATATTTCCTAAACATATCAGCCTAGAAAATCATAACTTTTCATTTTCCGCCAGTCTTAGTACACAGTGTAACTACAGCATAGTCAAGTTTTAAATAGGAAAAATATTCAAACTCTTTGGTCATTTTTGAATGTGACACTACCGGTCTAATTGGATGCAAGGATCTATGCTAAGCTATGCTAAAAGTGCTATCGCCTGACCTGGAGATCGGCTGCATGGATTCCTAGTTGGTAACTCAACTTAATAACTCTTGGGGAGTTGGAGAATGAGCCTATTGTTCCTTTAAGTATCTTGAGTGTTCCTTTAAGCATCACCATAGAATTTATGTGTGAAATCTGAGAATTTTGTAGAGAATCTTTAGCAATAAATCAGCTATATCTGTAAGGATTTGGTGTGACCAAGACCAAGATCCTCTAGATAAAATCCACAAGCAAGGATCATACTGATTGGAAATTCCATGGAAGAAGTCCAGGCCTTCATATACCTGGCCAGCACCAGTGACCAACAGGGGGGTACAGACACAGATGTCAAGGCAAGGAGTGCCAAAACAGTCTTCATACATGTCAAGAACATCTGGAGCTTCAGAGATTTGTCACACGTCCTGATTTTGCTGAGTTCAACGTGTTCCTGGGTTAACATATTTTGTTGACCCAGGAACAACATTTTATTCCAAAATTTTAGTTTCGACCATCTCTCTACAGCTAAACCTAACCTAACCCTACCCATGAGTAATGCCTAAAATCAGAGGAAATGATAAATGAAGCACCAACACTGATTGGAAGCCTAAACTTCCTAACAACTATAAACTGGTTCTTCAAATCTGAGATCTGGTCACAAAGATGTTGACCCAGGGACACGTCGAACTCAGCAAAATCAAGTTCTGCTAGATTTGTCCTCGGCAACAAAGACCTGCCTTTTCAACGTCATTGTTGCTGTATGGAGCTGAAACATGAAGGACAACCAAGATGACCATCAGCACGATCCAAACCTTTATCAATAGCTGTCTTTTTTTTTTTTGTTGCAAGATTCCTGCCACTTCCTTAAACCATCAGCAATTTGAAAAATTTGGGTAAGGACACATTAACTTCACCCTGAATAAGAAATCAAGAAGAGAAGATGGGGCTGGCTCCCTTTTAAACTGCCAACCAACGTAGGGGGGCAGGCATTAAAGTGGTCACCCAATATACACCTGGCAACATGACCTTGAGGCTGACATCATCAAAATGGGTTACACCTGGAACCAGTTGGAAAGAATGGCTAAGAACAGAAGACTCTGGAGATTGGTTAGCCCATGTATACTGGTAATGGTTTGAATCGAGTTTATCCAATTTTATGTGTTTTGAGCTGTTTAGATTTGAGTTGAAAATGCCCCAAAATATCTGATTTAGCTGTCCCAGGGTAGGTTTAAATGCCCATATGTTAAAAGTTGTTGGACAATGCCTCTAAGGAATTGCTATTGTGTTCATTTAACCCTCACTAATGCAACATCTGGATAAAAGAGATCTCAAGAGTCTCCCATGCAGCCATCGACTATATCAGGACGTTTATCAGCAGTTAAACAAAGGATTTTGGGAGACACAGGAAGCTCATGTTGCCTACAAGGATTTCAGCTGCTCCCGGCCTCATTAAACATTATGTCAGTGGAGCAACACCTGTGCCTTCTTTAACCTGCGGCTGAGTTTCATTACCTAGAGAGCATCGGACGCCAAGAGGAGACGCATGCAAATGCCACAGCACTGCCTACAGAATACAAGGCACCATTTGTTATTATTATTTCCCTCACAGCAGATGCCTTCATCCAGGACAAATTACGCAACGCTGGCAGCTCTCTTTGCATATTATTGATTTAAAGAGCGTGACAGAGGATGGGGAAGAGAAATTTCACCGTAAATGCAACACTTCCTTGAGAAGCGAAGATGGGCCTTTATTCCTGAAACACTTTATCCCCCAAGGATGGGGCTGAAGGGACTGTGCCCTTATCACTGTAAGAATACCAATGGTGCTTTTATGTCGGCTTGGAATAATTCATGGAAAGCTGTAGAAAATGGAAGGCCACGCAGTGGAATAGTATGTGGTTTGAATGTGGAGATGTGTAGGAAAAGCTGGACGGATTTTAAAACTATTCAAGGTCAGGAGGCCTGAATTACTAACCACTTCAATTATGTCTGAAAATCCTTAGGCAAAATTTCAGTGCATACTGTATGTCAACAAGTATCTTTAAAACTAGGACATTTTCCTCTTAATAGATTTTTTAATTTTAAAGAGCCTCCATTGATTCTTGGGTGCATTCTATGAGACCTATAACCCAGAGTACCAGGAGAGGATTTGAAGACAATATTTGAAGACAGATATTTAGTTATTTAGTCAATTTAACCAAACAATTCTTTTAACCAAGACATAATTTCCACCACATATGTTGGGTCTCTTTAATATAAATTTTTAATGTAATGCAAGGCAAATTTAATAGCTATAGAACTGACAAATCTTTAATTCTCCAGGTAAACAAACACGGAGAGTTCACTAACATACAGCAACCTTAAGGACTGACCATCAAAAACAAAACAGAATGAGCTTTTAAACACAGGAAAACACTCAGGGAGAACTGAAAACAGGTGTGGAGGACAGGTGGATACTATTAGACTAATTAAACTAAAGCAAAAACGGTTTCACGTTTTTGCGACACTCCAAAACCAACATATCGGGGAAAGGGTCGCTTCGGTCTATGGCAAAGGTGCAATGTTTGTTTAACAAAAGGCTGTCAGAGGGCTGTGGACCACCGTGGACCAAACGACTCAAAATTACTATCCTCAAAGTAAATAGAGCGATGGAGCAATTTCTTATAAATATGTGACTATTTTAGAGAAAATATAAGTATGTTAATCACAGAGACAGAAAAGTCACTGTATAATAGGAATGACCCTTATACAGTATAACATAAACAAAACAAATGGAAATCTCCACCCACAGGGCCATAAAAGTGAAATTGAAGAAATACCAACAAGGCATTAAGATTCTTCTAGCTTGCCTTGAGCTGGTACGCTAGTGTTTTCATTTGCTTAGCCACATATACATTATTTAAATGACCGCTGCATCTAATCTAGACTCTGAATGAAATATTGACTATGGTTTTACACTCACATAGAGCTAATCTTCCCACTCTCTTCCCCACAGCCTCTGAAGATGCACTGCAGGAGCTGTGCACTGGTCACCAGCTCGGGTCATCTAACCGGTGGGGGTCGCGGAAAAGAGATCGATCAGGCGGAGTGTGTCATCCGAATGAATGACGCACCCACGGCCCGTGGCTACGGGTTGGACGTGGGTCACCGCACAAGCCTGAGGGTCATCGCTCATTCCAGCATGCAGAGAGTTCTGCGCAGCCGCCATGAACTTCTCAACTCCAGTCAGGACACGGTCTTCATCTTCTGGGGACCCAGCAGTTATATGCGACGTGATGGGAAAGGCCTGGTTTATAACAACCTGCGGCTAATGAACCAAGTGCTGCCCAAACTCAAGGTCTATATCATCTCCTGGCAGAAAATGCTCCAGTTTGATGAACTATTCAAGAGAGAGACCGGCAAAGACAGGTAACGGGAGCTTTATTATGTTTTACAGAGCCAATTTAAAATTGCATTATTTGATAAGAGGCCAATTTTAGTATCTGTAATGATACGGTTCAGGAAATAAGCTTAAATATGTGATGATACACTACTTTGATGTTTCATTGTACTGTACAAAGGCACAATATTTTTAAACCCATTTCGGAACTAAAATGGGTCTGCAGAACTCGATTAACCGAAGGCGTGCATTTACATGATTGAGATAGTAGACGTTTTCATCAGCGTGCCGATATTATCCATGTGACATGGCCTAATTTTTCGTGACCTATTTTTATTCTGAAAAGGTGTTATAAAGGAAAGATGATGCGTGTCCTAGAATAGTGTCTGCAGAGGCCATTCTTATTCCACATTTTCTGCTCTCTAAGAAGACCAGCCTCTTTTTCCCTTTCAACTCTGGGATCACATGGGAAATCAGTTTGTGTGGGATTCTAGATTTGAACATTAAGCCAAGATCTCCACTTAATCAAAGCAAGTGTGTGCGCGCAGTGTAGTGTGTTTGCAGCGAATGGGGGTTTAATATATATTTATTTTTCGTCCACAGAACATGAATTTATCATTCACCTTTAAAAATAAAGGTTCTTTGACATGGAAGGTTCCATATAGAACCTTTAACATACATAGAAACCTTTCATTGCACAAAATAGTGGAAAAGTGTGCTAACTCAATGTCTTTAGATGAAGGGAAAAAAAAGTTGTTTGCTGAAAGGGGCTTCTTTGCGGACCAAAAGAAGTTTTTTTCTACGGCATCGTTGTGAGACCCACTTTATTTTTTAAAGCAAATGCTGTTCATTTACCGGTCCTGGTTATATTCTGATAGTTCAAACGAACACTAATCTAGTTATGGTGATGTGTCATCCTGAAGATCTCATTAGTGAATGTCTTTTCATGTGGGTTTTATCGCAAAACCTCTATTTTTACAGAGTGCTCCTTAAAACTCTTTGGAGGCTCATTAGTAAAAAATGCAAATATTACCACTGATGAACTGGCTTAGAATGATACAGGAGTGTTTTGTAGCTGCTGTCTCTTATTACCACAGCAGTCTTATCACAGCCGTCAAAGTGTGTCTTTCTTTCATCTTGTATCTTTTTCGTTGGTGTTATTCCCAAAAGTGGCAAATTAAAAAGCAGAGAAGACAAAAGATTGCTGTGAGAATCATACCAACCATGCAACAAAAATCTGTTGCTGTTAGATGTCAGAATTGGATTGGAGAAGGTTGGCTGCTGTTGCTTTATTGGTTTGATCAGTGTTTTTCTGTGCATACATGCAGAATTTCAAAGAACTGGTCAATCAAAAGTTACTTCAAGAAGCTACAGAAACACTACTGGCTATAAATGCATTAATCACAAACAATCATATACCAATAATTACTATATTTTGCAGTACATTTTGTTTTGTTTTGGGTTCAAAATCTAGATTGAAAATGAACAAATCCTACAATGGCTGAGCTCAATGTAATTTAGGTCAAGCAGAGCCTACTGTGCTTTATTAAAAGAATAGTTTACTTTTTGATTTTGTGGAAGACAAGCTGAGAAATTTAGCACAACCACAGTGGCATCATGTACTGTAACAGGGGTTTTCAGCCCTGGATCTCAAGGTCTACTTACTTTTTTTATTTGTTTGATTAGAGTTGGAGCTCAACTCTGCAAGAAAATGGACCTTGAGTGTTGACAAAGATGTTGCCCATAATAATAATAATAAGTGAAACGCCCCCCTCCCTAAATATTTTTTATTTCTGTTTAAATGTATTGCAATTTTGTTTTCTGAGCCAAGAATAGATATCACACACATACACACAGTCATTTGCTAAAATCATTTAAGTTATTTTTTTTCTCTCTTTGATGTACACACAGCACCATGTTTTGTTGACATTTTTACAGATTTATTAAAAAAGAAAAACTGAAATATCACATGGTCCTAAGTATTCAGACCCTTTGCTGTGACACTCATAT
>JAUMHP010000041.1:4120322-4131380 GCA_032361065.1 Enteromius trimaculatus
TCTCCTCTGGCCGGACGCCCAGCACCTAATTTCCAGTTCAATTTTAAACATGTTGGATTGTGTAAGAATTTATAGTGGGTGTGTACAGCTTTTAATCCTTTTATATTCTTTATTTTCCTATTTTAGTAACCCAACTGACTCTGTATTGGTTATTTATTTATTTATTTTATTTATTTATTGTATGTTTTGTACTTATTTTTGTTTCTCAAGATAATTTCAGTTTTCTGAATTGCTGAAAGTGTTACAGATAAAAGATTGTACTTGATTGTGAGACTGATTTCAAATGTTTTGACATGAACAATGAACAGTCCTTTTGTTAAAAATATGTAATAATAATAATATGCAGTGGGATTCTGCACTTTCGATCGAGCTTTCTCACATTTATTAAAAACTGATATATCTAAGATGTATCCTACTGGAGGGTCCACGAGAAATGCAGCAGCGTGAGGGCAACACAGAGCATCTAAGAATGAAATGGAAACCTAACATCCATTATTTTAGAGTCTGGAGAGGAGCGTGTCAGAGGTGTACAGGACACACACAGGTGTAATTACGGCCGTCACAGCAGGAGGCCACGCATGGTTGACCATGACCGCGCTGCACCTGTCAGTCATGTAAATGTACACACGCGCCGAGACTGTTAAAGCAGCCGTCGCATTAATGTGCCTCAGACCAGTTGGCATTGCTGTTGAATGCACAAATGTTTGCAGATACGCCACACAGCTGTGAGTGATGAGTCGGCCTATTATAGCTTGAATTATTGCAAAAGCTACTGTTGGTTGTATAAATGCTCAAACGCCTGTCTATCTTAAGAGGAAGCACAGGAATTCAGCGGCTTTATACTTTCAGCTGTAGACAAAAGCATATGTCACTTTGATAAAGTGTTAAATGTTTCAAGATAAAGTGATTCCTATAATAATAGGGTTGTTATCTTAATTGATCTGGCCACAATAATTGAGTTTATTTTATATATATATATATATAAAGAGAATTGATACAGCTTTAAATGGCATTGGTAAAGAGCTAAAAGGTTAATTAAGGGAATATTCCAGGTTCAAAAGTTGTTCAAACAGTATTTTTTTTTATTACAATGCAGAATCATTTCAACACGCTCTTAAAAAAGCAAAAAGTCAAGACCACAATGCGATTCTTATAACAGAAGTTAACAGTGCAAATGTATGATGGATTTAAAAGCATGCAAAGCTTATAATTTTATAAAACCATGTGCATTCATTTTCTTGTGTTTCTAATATACAATCATCAATGATGTTAGGTTTTTTATATTTGTAGGTATGCTGTTTAGGGCTGTTTATATATATATATATATATAAATCTAATAAATATAACATAAAATAGCTATTTATATATATATATATATATATTTATATTTATATTATAATTTAAACATATTTTTATTTTTTTGAAATTTTACGTTTTTTATATTTATTTCAGGTTCATTTAGGTTAGCTTGATGCACTACAGTGTTTAAAAGTCAAGTAAATTATAAACGCACACATTTTAAAGAAGCACTATGTAACTTTTCGCTCTAGGGGTTAAAAAAACACGCATTCCACAGAAGAACACTCTAACCAGAGCTTCTTCTCCAAGTTTATGTCCAGTAACTCTCTCTTTCTTACTTTTTTATAATCTGAAGAACCTTCTTTTGCCCCAAAGAAGCTTTTGTGAAATACAGATTTTAAAGGTCGGAATCATTTTGACAAAAAAGGTTCTTCTATGGCATTGTGAAGCACCTTTATTTTTAAGAGTGTACTGACACTAAAATAACTCAGTTAAGCTTCATTTGCATTAAATTCACAATATTGCTGTACGTATGTATGTGTTCTCGTTAGTGTAACACAAGACCACTTTCTCGTCTCCAGTTTGTGCAACACTGCAACAGTCTTTGAGAGCTGAGAGAAACACAATGAACAGAAGCTGAAGTGTGGCACGGTGGTATGATATCATAAAAAAAAAGAATTGGTGAGAAATGAAGCAATATGGGCCACTGCAGCTAGACCCAGATTACTACACTAGGAGTCTTTCTCTTGGTGGTGTATTGATCCATAGTTGCCCAGTTATTTTCTAAACAGTGAGTCACTGACAGAGAGACAAACGTCTCCGGCTCTGAGAAAACAGAGAGATGAAATCACAGGGTGCTGAGCTATAATTAAACCGCAAATATATGAGCAGTTATACCAACCCTGGAATTACATGCTAGATGATTTCACATCACAAAATCATGAAATGCACTGTGTGATCAAAACGAACTGTCTGTGCCAGCTAATTGCACAAAAAGCCAAAAGGTGTTAAGCCGATATTTCTATTATTTATAAAAAAAAAAAAAAGGCAAAATAAATAAATAAAGCCTTTTAAATGGCTACTAATGAATTCAACTGGTGCATGATTGAAATTAGCATAATTAAAAATAACTTATGAGTTGAGAGATCTGGCATCCTGATTTACATTTTAACAAGACTGTATTTCATGGCCTAATAAATATGTCTAAATATGTATCAGGTAGGTATTGGTATACAACACAACTAGTAACTGCAGCAGGTGTTTATCCATTCACAGCTCTCTTGTTACTCAGCATTATGTTACTAGGATACATTTAATAATGCCCCTCCATTGTAAAATGGGAGTTCTTTGTTCTCTTTTATTTCATGCAAAAAAAAAGAGCTCCAGCTCCTCTTTACACTATTTCTCTGCTGCTTTTCTGCTTTATTACTTTCCTTCGAATTTAAAAAGGAACACAACATGAAAAGCTTTTCAATCTAGACTTTATTCAAAATGTCACCTTTAGCCAGTTTTGTGATATATTAAAAAAAAAAAAAAAAAAACACAGCAAAATGCTAGAGAACATAAACGGGAAAAAGACACAACGGCACTATAGAAATCCTCGTAATGCATTTCCTCACATAACGCGAGTGCCAGTGAATATTGCTCTCCTAAACAAACCTCGGTTACCAACAGTTAATGACGCATTAGACAGACAGAGAAAAAAAAAAAAAACTGGATTAGGCAGTCCAATTTGCCAATCTCTCATTCACACTTGCTGTGTAGCTGGGGGTGAATTCGGTCAACCCCTTTTAGAGCACATTCGTAACAGTTCAAGTGCAGCAGAGACGCTAATGGACAGATACAGGACACCGCCACAGGCAAATGGAGCTGTTTTGCTTGCTGTACATGGAAATGTTGTTTGTTGTCCATTAATTCCTCGTATCTATTGCTGGATGATCTCATGAAAATGTCAAAGCAGAAGAAGAAGAAAAACAACCAAACAAACAACCAAAAACAAATAAATGATCCTTTGCTTTAAAAACAAAGCCTATTTTAGGAGGTTTTCTACCCGCTTCTTTGTCAGTCAGTCACCAGCAGCTGAAAGGCATACTCCACCCCAGTAATCCCGTAATATTGTGAAGCTACAGGAAAACTTTTTGTACAGAAAGAACACAAAAATAATGAGTTTACTCAAAAATTCGGCAAAATAGCACCATTTTGGATCATCCAACAATACTGTCTAAAATGGCGCTACAGTGAAGTATTTTTGATTTCTTTTTCTTTTTTTCTATACAAAAAGTATTTTTGTTGCTTCATAACATTACGTTTGAACCACTGATAGCAGATGGAGCATTCAGACGATGTCTTTCATACTTTTCTGCACCTTGACAGTCGTAATTGTTTGGCAGTCACAAGCCGCCTGGTTTTCATCCAAAATACCTTAAATTGTGCTCCGAAGACAAACAAAGCTTTCACGGCTTTGGAATGATATGGGGGTGCTGTAAGTGATTAATGACAAACTTTTCATTTTGGGGTGGAGTAACCCTTTAATGAAACGGGCGGAAAAACTATTTAATTCTCATTGGTAATTGGAGAATAAAAGTTATATTATTTATATGAAGAACAGTAGTCATTACACATCATGTTATTAATGTATTCTAATTTAAAAAAAAAAAGCATCACTGTATTACAGTGAAATGTTTATTTTCATTATGATAATGAAGAAAAAAAGCAATGATCCTAAAATAGGCTTTATTTTCTTTACGCTAAATTTTTGCTTATTTTCTCATTTCGTGGCACGTATATTATGACAAGTATATTACGGGTCAATTTATAAAGAGCAATTGATACAACAGATTATTTACAGATTTAGATCATCTTTAAAAACACACATCTCATCGCACTAAGAACAAATGAAGAAATCTGAGCGAAGTGCATGCCCTCATTACAAGTTACAATTCCACATGTGCCATAATAAATGTGAGATGAGACTAAAACAGGAAACTGAAGAACAAACAAACAAAAAACTAACAAACAAATAAACAAGAAGTGTGCTTCTCCCCACAAGCTGTCTGTGTGTGTTTAGTTCAAAAGAAAGGCCCTGTGTGAAATTCAAATGGATTTACTGAGCTCCAAACAACAAAGAATGTTTGAACGTAAGAAGTCAGTGCATGTCACTTTCAAAAAATGATACACAGCAAAACCCAAAGAAAACAACTTGCATCAAATAATAAATAAAACTGATTCCTGACCAAATCAGTCATGAACAAAGTTAGACTCTTTTATGAAAGCGGTGGGTTCTTTGACCTCTGCGGTGCTGTGAGGGATGAATCAGAAGATGTGTTTGAGATGTTTGATGCCATAGGTCCTGAAGAACACCAGCAAGATCAGAGTCCAGAGCCCCAGAATGAAGCCATCAGGAGGGTGCCAGTCTTTCTGCTTGGGTTTCTGTGAAGACACGCCAGCGACAACTCAGATAATTCTGTTTCATATG
Organism: Enteromius trimaculatus; assembly: GCA_032361065.1. Taxonomy (NCBI): domain Eukaryota; kingdom Metazoa; phylum Chordata; class Actinopteri; order Cypriniformes; family Cyprinidae; genus Enteromius; species Enteromius trimaculatus. Next base: position 4,125,097 of record JAUMHP010000041.1, read on the forward strand.
GTGAAGAACTGAATTTCATTTGCTCTTGATGCACCGTGCAAACATACAGTAAGTGTCAAACAAAGTCCTCTCCGGTCAAAAACTGTTGTTTTCTCAACACATCACGATATAATACAGGCTTTACAGAGAGGCTGTTTTCAAAAGACAGGAAAGCAGAGAACGGCCAACAGTAAATATTACAACACTTTAGAAAGCACTAACAGGAAAACATCGTTTCCCATTTCACAGAACAAAAGAAAGCAAGAAGAGATTAAATCAAAAAGGAGAAAAAGAAAGAAATAGCGATTAAAATGAATGAATGAAAAAGAGCATATAAAAAACGCAAGAACGAACAAAAGAAAAATTGAAGAAATGGTAGAACGCATGTGAGCAAAAATGAACAGAGAACAAAGAAAAACAAAAAGAAAGAAAGAAAGAAAGATCAAGCAAATAGAAATACAGTGAAGTTCAGTTATACTAATGTCGGCAGTCTTAGTAAATATGAGCAAATGCAGCTGTGAAAATAAATTTGTATTGTTTATCCTTTTGATCTTTTATTAAAAAAACATACTTTTCATTGAAGTAAGAGTTGAAAGTGGGGGAAAATCTCATTCTGAGATAAATGTTTTTCTCTGATACATGGCCACAATTATTGGCACTCATAAAAATTCTGAAATATACATTTTAGTAAAATGCACCTTATATTTATCTATCTTTATCTAAATGGAAATTGGAAAATCCACATTTGCACCATCAGGGCAATATTCAACAAGTTGGAAATCTGCCTGGAAGAGGATGTGTGTCTATACTGTCCTAGTGCACAGTAAGGAGGACATTTTGACTGGACAAAGACAATCCAAGGACCACATATGGAGAATTGCAGAGATTAGTTAAGTCTTGGAGTCATAAAACCTTAAAAAAAAATAATTAAAAAAATCAAACTGCCCTGCCATCATCACATATTGCTCAGAAGGCTAACAAAAATGTCCTTGCTCATCCAAAGAAAAGAGCTTATTGGCAGCAAACCCACCAGATGTGTTTAGTACAAACAGGAATAAAACAGTACCCCATGGTTAAATGTATAATGTAATGCTGGAGCTTTATTGTTGTTGGCCTGTTTTTCTGCTGAAGGTCCTGGACATCTCGTTCAGATGCGTGGACTCATGGATTCTCTCAAATGTCAATAAATAAAAAATCTAAAGCTAACTGTCTCTGTTAGAAATCTCATAATGGGCCATGGTGGAACAATAATACAAAACAAACACCAAAATCAACACAAAAATGGCATTTTGTATCATTGAGCACAAAACGTTTCTGCCATGGATGTCCCAGTCCTCTGACCCGAACCCTATAGAACACCAACATGGAGCTGGTATTCTGAAGCATCTGGAGAGATTCTGCATGAAGCAATGGTCTCTGATCTCCTATCAGGTGATCTCCAAATTCTCCAGGCACTACCAGAAAAAACTCTCCCGGCTGCTGTCTTAGGAAAAGAACGTTGCAGTAATCGGGTCCAAATAACTGTGGCCAACATGAAGTAGAGAAAGCACTTATATCACAACACGACTTTCCCACACTTTTAATTGTTTTACTTCAATGATTCAAATTTTTTTGTATAAAAGAACACAACAATAAACCACGCAAATTCATTTTCACAAGTGCCTTTGCTCATATTTACCAAGCGTGCCAATATTATTGGAGGATGAAAGAAAGAAATGTACTGTAAGTGTAGGAAAGAAAGATATGCAGACTCGCGTATGCAAACATGCACTTTAACATCAGGACTCGTCCGCCTCACAGTGTTTGCACATTTATAGCTACATCATCACTTTGTATATGAATATTATGCATTTAAATCACCCACCATTAAACACGCATCACCAGATGTGCATTTATATGCTAATGCGAACTGCATATTTTACAGAGAAGAAAGATTTAACCTCTACAAAGAAAGTGCTCATAACTTTTCTAATTCTAATAGCGGGGCTTTGCTGCACTGCAGGTGAACATGAGCGTGTTCAACTGCAGTCCTTTATTATCTACCTAAATACAGCTACAGCCTGAGGCCTGACTCTACGCTGACCTAGAAACCAGGAGCATGTATGTATACGCGCTGACCACCAGAGTGCACATAACCTGACTCGCAGACACTAGAACACCCGGAAAGAACTTTGTATGAGAAATCTTGCTTTGGGGAAAGATACTTCAAAACACTAGTGCATGTTGTTTATGCCTTGGAGCACTCTCGCATTCAAGGTCCATCCCATCATTGCCTTGGTGAATATATTATATACGCACTGGAAGAAACAATTCTGCCATACAGGGAAAATCTCTGATTATTTTTCCCATGCTCTTGTTGTTTCAAAAAAAGTGTTTTGTGGAAACAGAGAAGACAATATTTTGAAGAATGCACTCATTTCCATACAACAAAAGCGATTGAGAGAAATGAGGAACAATTCCTAAATGTCCAAGTAATAAAATTACTTTGTGTGATTAACAAACTGGAAATATTACCCAAATTCCAGAAATGTTGGGACGTTTTTTTAAAATTTGAATAAACTGAAATTTTGATCCAGGTGCCAAAATAGTTGGGACAGGGGCATGTTTACCATGGTGTAGCATCTCCCCTCTTTGCAAAACAGTTTGAAGATGTCTGGGCATTGAGGTTATGAGTTTCTGGAGTTTAGATGTTGGAATTCGGTCCCATTCTTGCCTGCTAGAGGTTTCCAGCTGCTGAAGAGTTTACGGTCGTCTTTGACATATTTTGATTATGCATCAAATGTTCTCAATAGGCTAATTCAGCCCCAGACTCTTCTACTACAAAGCCATGCTGTATTTAGCTGGAGTATGTGGTTTTGTATCATCCTGCTCAAGTACAGACCTTCCCTGAAATAGACATCACCTGGAGGGCAGCATATGTTGCTCTAAAACCTTTATTTACCTTTGAGCACTCATAGCACCTTCCAAAACATGCAAGCTGCCTATACCATATGCACTTATGAACCCCCATACCATCAGTGATATATAAATAAATAAATAAGTATATATATATATATATATATATATATATATATAAGTTTACATAATACATATGTGCATTGTGTATATTTATATATTTATAACTACCTACACATACAGCACATATTTTGAAATAATGCACGTATTTAGACATGTATATTTAAAATCATATAATTTGTATTATATATAAATGTGTAGCTGTGTATCAATGTGTTCTTTGGTGTGACAGAAAATGTAAAAGAAGAAAAAATTAACATTGAAGATAAACTTCTTTCATGCTATGTATATGATTATTTTACATTATTTTCCATAAATAAATATACATGCATGTGTGTATATTTACATATAAATATATATACAAAGTGCACACAGGTACAGTATATAGATAGATACAGTACATAGATTGATAGATATATAGGACATACAGTACTGCATGTGTGTGTTCTGTGCCTGTTTATTTATATAATAATAATAATAATAATAATAATAATAATAATAATGTAAATGCATGTGTGTGTGTATATATATATATATATTCAGAACAATTACATTACTTGCTTGACCAGACAGACTGATAGCAATAATGAGTGACCCTCATTTGCATAATACATTGGAGTTGAGAGTGGAGGACAGCGGAGGAGACGTCCTGAGTGCTGAAGTAGTTAACCTCCACAGCTAAGAGGGGCATGAGAGGGGGAAAAATCTACATAACTTCTCACATGGATGAACACAGAATGATGGATTGACTCTGACAGACTGCTCAGTCCACCTCCGGCTGCAGTCGAGGAACTGAGATGGAGTTAACCAGAACCACGCTAATGAGGAAGAGGAGGATGAAGTGAGATTACTCAGACATTATTACCACTTGAAAAGTCACATTGTTCAGATCACGATGTTGGGAATTTCGAAGGCACTGACAAGTAAGGGACAGAGTCCTTTGATAGTCAGTTATAGGATCAGACATTTTCACCTGGCGAATGATGAAATGGGTGAAACATTTCAGACACTGCAGGAGGAACGCGAGAGACCAGAATATCAAAGAGTCTTGGGGATGGACTCTTGATATCTACGAGGAAGACCACCTAGAAACCACCCACAACACTCCAGCCACCTCATAACTACATGCTAAAATCTCCTGAACGACATAGCATCGGCCAGATGGGCTAGTCATTATAGCAAAATAAACCTGGTTAACTTGATCAGGACAAGTCTTTCATCATCCTGAGAGGCTTTCATTTGACAAGCACCAGCTGACTCTATATAAAGGGCTTCCAAACCCCTTACAAGTCGATCCCCTTGGCAAAAAAAAATTGTATTATAGTATATAACACTTGAAAGCTTGAATCTGATTGGCTGACGAACGTTCTGAGGTGTATAACTTCTTTCGAAATTTAAACACATGTAAAATACATATACACTTAATAAATATAGTCAAACTTTATGGGCCGGTTTCCCGGATAGGGATTAGATTAAGCCAGGACTAGGCCTTTTCTAATTTAGGACATTTAAGAATTTTTAGAAACATGTCTTACAAAAATGCATTATCTGTGAGCATTTTAAGAGCAAACAATGACAATGTATTTTAAGGTATCTCAGCGCAAGCTTTTTCCAGTTAAGACAGCTCTTAACATTTATTTTAATCTAGGACTAGTCTTAAACCCTGTTTGGAAATATGTTTAGACTATTATAGATATTGGTTTCATCTCATGCACTATTTTTTCACACACACAGCCTCATTAACTCTGCTGATGTAACATTAAACAAAGTAAAAATAATAATATATATATATATATATATATATATCTTATATATATATATCTGACAGAGCTGTTTTTTGCCGGGATTTGATTAATTTCACCTATTCATACATTACAATATGCAAATGCAACTCATTGCCATTCATAATACTCTAGTTTGTAATAACATTTATTGCAACCTGTCTATTGTCATTGCTTTAAGAAACGGCTCCGCTCTATCGTTAGTTGTGACTGGTGACGCGGTGCGCAGACTTTCCCTCTTCACTGTGAAATGATGCATCAATGCTCCCTTATTCCCCGTGCCCTTCGCAGTGCCCTTCAAACTGAACATGTCGGTTCCCTTTCAGCATGGAATCTCACTTCAGATGTCAGAAGACCCTGAGAAGTCCACTCCGCAGTCTACTTACGCTCAAATAGAATGCACCTACGTATAGTTTTCAGTCATGTGACTGGCTTTAAAATATAAAAATCAGTCATCTCTTTATTATTGATGTGTAGTTTACTGTACATAGGAAAGCAGATGAGGCCGTAATATGAACAATAGAATGGTTCAAAAACAATATAGTACTGACTATAGATTACTACAGTATTTTTTCATGTGGGCACCTTGAGCCAAAAAATATGCCAAAATTGCAAGCTTTTAGCTGGGCAGAAAACTGTGGAAAATGGCCCAAAAATGTAAGGAACAACTGACGATGGGCCGTTGAATTATTAGAAAAATCGTTAGATGTATTATTTTCTAATAATTCAATGTTCTGACGTCAATTATTCTGCTTATACTATGGTTGCCACACCACAAGAAATCAACCAGATGATATATTTCAAGGTATTTGTCTGGGTCGTGTACTTAAAATGCTATTGTGTGTAGATTTATTTCTTCCACATCTCTTTGAAACATGCAGAGCATCAGACTATACAATTGTTTAATTACAGTCTTTGATTTGATAGCTGCACTAAGCTTTATCGTAATTATAGTGCAACTCCATTTATTTGAATTTACATTGGATATAATTAATTATTAGCCTTGCATCAACTCATAAACCTCCTGCAGTTTCCTTACAACCCCCCGTTTGGAAAACATGATCCTGTTTATTACATGCTTACTTACCATATAAATAAATCATTTCACCCAAATCAATATTTCATGTCCATTTACTTATCTGATTACGTGAGAACAATGGGAGTGCTAGAAGACGTGGAACTAGAAGATTGTAGGAGATCACACAAAATAACAGCAGAGCACTTTTGATTCTGATTCTCTGACACAGGTTTGGATATCTGCACGGCTCTGAAGTACTTCCAGATCTGAGCCGCATTGCAGTTACATTTAACTTTGCCAAATAATATCTGTTATTTCAGAGTTGTATAGTCTACCACAGAAAAAAAGATGCAAGAAAAACGATGACACTGTGCCAGAGAAAACGTCTAGGTTACGAACGTAACCCACGTTCCTTGAAGGAGGGAACGGAGACGTTACATATGGGAACTCGCCAGAGAGACCTATCTGCTTTGAGCTTTTACTAAAGGCCA
>JAUMHP010000041.1:4144346-4156366 GCA_032361065.1 Enteromius trimaculatus
ACTTGATAATGTTCAGTGCTTTGCTACAATCTGTATTGTTAAAAGTGCTATATAAATAAAAGTGACTTGACTTGACAGTATGTCAGATTCAAATCCTTAAAGAGAATCTCTTTAACAAGCTGTACAGTTCAAGATGTAATTCATGTATGTACTGTAATACAAGTTGCACAACAAAATGTATGACATTTCTGGGATCACTTCAGTTGTGTTGCTGTCTATGGAGGTTCAGATGGATCTCTGACATCATCAAAAATATCTTCATTTGTGTTCCGATGAGTGACGAAGGGTCTTATGGGTTTGGAACGACATGAGGGTGAGTAATCAATGACAAAATTTTCATTTGGCGTCAGAAATGTATTTAGAGTGTACTTCCAAAGAGGCAGGGTTCCCTCTTAAATTTGTTTTTATAATGCTTCCATTATTCCTGTCCATTTCTTCTCTTTTCACTAAGCTGAGAAGCCAATCACAGCCATAAAAGTCCTCGTGAAATCAAAACTGACCCAATTTTACTTTGTGCACATACTATTCATGCAGTGAACAATTAATCAGCACAAGTTAATCCATAATATATCTTTTTAATCTTTAATCTAAATATGAAATTGACTTCCCCGCTGTAATGGCATTCCTCTGACTGAGCTTGGGTTGAACATCCTAAACCTCAACCCTCTAACAGTCAGCATACCTCAAGCTAGAGATGGTGAGAATTCTGTTTTACTCTGAAATAAATCACAATGTTAAAGTAAAGTCGGTCGCAACTTTTTGTTTCATGCGTGCTTTAAAGTAAAACTCTGCTTTGTTGCATCACCAACACTCGTTCTTGCATAAGCTGCTGGTAATTGGCAACTCTCAATAAAAGCTAATGCTCTCCTGTTGATTTACCACTGTAAATTGCTGTTGGCGTGAACGCACAGTATAACAGTGAAACTAAGCATAAGCATTAGTAATGATACTTGCCTTAGCAAACACCACTAAGCGCCAATGCATTTTGGGAAATATGTGCCATTGCAAGCTAATGAATCATTTAAAGAGACTCCAAATTATTCCACATCCGTCACAGCAGTTTTGCTAAACTTTTAATCAAAGAGTTTTGGTAAATTTATAAGAAAAACCATCAGAAGGTGTCTAGAGAGGGTGAGTGTGTACTGAGAGTACACTTTCATTTCCTTTATGCCCCACGCCGCACCTCCTGATTTATTTTTCATTCCGTAACATCACCTGACATTTAATTACTTTGAGACTTGAGACCTGCGCAAAGCAGTAAACATCATCAACCTGGGCAAACCTGAATTACAATACAATCTCGTAAAGAGTGGGCACGTATCATAAAGACGAGTGGGGAGTCTATTAAACCGTCCTCCTCTGTAAAACTTCATTTACCTAATGGAAGCCCTCTGATACAGCAGCAGAGACTGCGGAGGAAAGGAGGCGGAAAACAGGATGGCTTCAGAAAGATTTAGTGTTGTAACGCCTCTACTATCATGCTCAGAGAGACGTCTCATGGAGGGGGGAAAATTTTGCTTTTAAGCAGACTGGAGAACATGATTTTCTGAAGCCTGAAAGGGCAATTCACCCATTTTGTCATCATTTACAATCCAGTATGACCTTTTTTGTCAAATTATATTCAAAGCTTCCCTGAACCAATACAATAGCCTTGTGTGTGGAAAAGATTAAAATGTTTTCAATATGCAAATTATAGGTGTGAGTGAGTCACAAAATAGTTCACAAAAAAGTCAATATTGTCATTTTAGACTTCTAGTCTAAGTTAATAGACTTCTAGTCTAGTCTAAGTTAATAGAAGTTAATAGACTTCTTTCAATGTTTTTGAAAGAAGTCTATTATGCTCAAGACATTTATTTGTCAAAAACACAGTTAAAACTGTAATATTGAGAGATATTCATTTAAAAGAATGGTTCTACATACTGTACAAACACGCACACACACACATGCTGGTTTTTGTGATTTATGAGGACTCTCCATAGGCATAATGGTTTTTATACAGGGCAAACTGGATGTGGTATTGTCCTACACTGACCCTACACCTAAACCTACCCCGACAGGAAACTGTGCATTTTTAGATTTTCAAAAAAACACCATTTAGTATGTTTTTTAAGCCTTTTGAATTACGGGGACACTGAAAATGTCCTCATAAATCACCTTCATTTTATCATTATAAAAATTTGTGTCCTCATAAACCACAAAAACCCAGCCACACACACATATATACTATTTGTTGTAATTCTAAGAAATGTTTCTTTAGGTATGAAACTCTTTTAAAACTCCAGTTTTACTCTTTGTGCTTTTTGCAAGAAAGAAAGTCAAAGTTGGTCATGAAAAAAGGTTAAGTGGAAGCTGTCCACCTCTAATGGCACGTGGGTACGTTGTTTCCACATGACAGACATGCTTTACTCCAGATGTGACACAACTAGTCTATACTGTCACAGGCTCAGACAGAGCGAGCAAGGTGACCAGGCATTAGAGACCGGACACATGTCCTTGTCAAGGCAGTCTGATGATAGAAGAGAGCAGGGACGCCAGCCATGCATGACAGCTGTATAAGACAGCAAGAGACAGGGGACAGAGACCTCCCCTCAGGTGCATATGCTGCCGTTTCACCCACAGATGTGCCAGTATAGTGAGTCATGACAGCCTGCGGCATTGGGGAAAGAGAGGATACTTCCATTTCCCAAAGCAACAGTCACAGCTAGAAACTAGCTAGTCTGACAGCTTGTTCAGTGCATAGGCTGATGAACCAATGACTTAACCTACGCATGAAATGCACGAAATGTCAGTTATTAAGAAAAAAACTAAAAGGGTCAAACGTTATATCAAGTGTCCCTAATACCTGCGTACTTACACTGTGGTTACATACTAGATACACATCTAGTTATTATGCAAGTACACACCGGTACATAGCATCTACAGCTGTAATATGTAACAGCCCTCAGAATGGTGTGTGTAAGTACAAATGTCTAACAGGAAAAGAGAAGAAGTCTGATGATTAAGAAATAATTAATTTACTAATTTACATCTTAGTACATTTTCAGCAAATGTTCTTTTTTAGGGTAAACTATTTCCAGGAATAGTTCAAAAAATATATTTTCCTGCCAATTATTTCAAACCTGTGTACATATTCTTTGAATCAATTTAACAGCATATTGGCTGTTTATTAGAACATATTCCACATTCCTTAATCCTACCCCATACCTAAACTTAACAACTACCGTATACTCACTATCAATACGCAGCAAATTCTGAGTTTATTGGGGCAATGGTTAGTTAACAGTGAGATTGGAAACACACAGGTTTGGAACAAGATGAGGGTGTGTGAACAATGACAGAATCTTCATTTTTGGGTGAAATATATCAGTAACACTTTATTTTAAGAACCAATTCTCACTATTAGTTGCTTAATGATACAGTCTAATTTGAATGGTTTAGCTTAAGGAAAAATAAACAGTGGTTTTTATTATTTCTATTGGGAAACTAAAAGTAATTTCAATTAGATTTAGTTATTTTTTTAGTCAACAAAACAGATTCTTATATTTGGCATATTAAATAAACCAGACATCCCCCCCTTCCAACCAAAAACACACACAAAAAAAAACACTTCTGTGGATCCAAACAATTCAGCCCCAAGACGATAAGGGATGCCTGTAATCACTTATCTAATTGTGTATGCCTGCAGCAGGCTTTATTTTTGCACATTGAACAACCAGTAAAATAAATAAGCAAGATGATACATTATTTAAAGTGAACACCACAGACCTTCTGAAATATAATTACAATTTAAATCAACTGTTTTCCATTCTAATCCATTTTAAATGGTAATGTAATTTATTTCTGTTATGGCAAAGCTGAAAATTCACTCCAGTCTTTAGTGTCACATGATCCTTCTTCTTCTTATGTTTTGTAGTTATTCTCAGTCAGACAAATTCAAAATGTTGCCTTGTTTCAGGGTTTAGTCCAACTCAGTCTTCAAACTGAAATAATGTTATTTTTTCCAGTTACTAACAATATATATATATAATGGATAACACTTTAAAATAAGGTATATTTATTCAGCGTTAACTACGACTTTCCCTCAATAAATTCTTAATTTACTGCGTATTCATAGTTATTAGGTAGTTGTTAAATTCAGGTTTTGGGTAGGATTAGGAATAGAATAAGATCAAGCAAGTAAGTTATTAATATGTGCTTAATTACTAATAACAAATGACTAATATTCTAGTAATCGCATAAGACAAGACTTGAACGATTTAGCTAAAATTACACGCTAACTAGTCATAAATTATCTTTGAAGATTAAAAAAAGGCATAATATTGTTATACTGTTTAACTCTGACAACAGTAAGTAATTAAATAATAATGCAATGATTTGGAAGAAGCACTGCAGTTTTAGGTGAATTAGGATTCAGATTTAGGTCTAAATGTAATTTGATTTTAATCATGTGCTGCTGCTATTCCAATAAAGCTACAGTAGATAAAGTTAATTCACTTCACTATGATGCTGAGGAATCTAATATGTGTTTATCTAGTCTTATCCACACGCTGACTGCATTACAGATTAGTCTGACAGCAGAGGAAACCTAAAATATGTTGTTTTTTTTTCTTTTCAGATTAGCAAACAAAGACATACTACTGCCATCTCGTGGCCAACGTGTTTCACAACACAATGCGTGCAAATGCTTTTTTACTGTCCCTAGCACCCACTTATCAGTACTTGGGTCACTTTTTCAACCCTTCTCCCAGTAAACACAGCAGCTTTCTTCACGGGCTAAACTGTGGATCATTTATCATCGCTGTGGCACAAAATGCATTCAATGACATCATCAAATTGAATTATTTTCTCACATAGACAATCCCCACCAAAATTTCTAGAAAATGTACCTACATGCAAATACTCTTTATAACACTGTTATAACACTACGGAACTGAATAAGGTAGCACTTTGATGAGTTGGTATTAATGCATTTAGAATGTGAATTTAACAGCTGTGCTAAGCTGAAGGTTATTTTAGTAGAACAGTGAACCGCTAGAACTTCAGTGAGAATTTAACTGTACAAATGGAGGTAATTGTCAACTCTCGCTGATACCTTTTTTTTTTTAGGTTTTTGAAATGTTCTCCTGCTTGTCCCACTCTTAAAAGTTCCACCCTGTTAGGCTTTATTATGAAGCTATATTGTCAGATCAAAAAAAATAAATAATAAAACACATCTGACATAGTTATACATTTTATGTTCATCTGTAGGTTAGAAAGCCAACTGGAAACACTTCAAAGACAACAAACAATCAACTAAATATTCAGAACTATCTTTTGGATAAAGAATGTATTCTGAATGAGCATATTCAGAATTGTCTGGAGTCAGTAAAGAGGATCAGATCTGCATCTCAGGTAACTGTTACTGTACTGTAGTCTCAGCCTGTATGATCTCAAAAACTCTTTCATATTCCTTTCAGTCCACCACAGAAAAGGTCAACTGCAGTAGCACAGATCTCATCTGAGACACGGCTTTCCTTCTTTTTGTCCTCTCCCCTCTTTACATTTTCTTTTTATTTGAGCACTTTGTTTGGACCTGAAGCTGATTCAGCGTTTTGTAGGTAGTTTCTTCACAGCGAAGTGGTTTAAATAACTCTAAAATTCACATAGTGAGAACTGTATAAAGAAGTATAAAGGCTCTTTTTAAGAGAAACAGCTCTTCTATAAACTATACCATTTATAAGCATTGTTCAAAATCTCTATGAAACTACTCCTAAAATCTTATAAACATTAAAAGTGAAATGGTATTTATCAACAACAGTGGTCATATTTATCTTACACCTGATTTGGCAGGTTTCACCATAACCATGGTGACGCAGTATGCAAAATCATTAACGGGTCATTAGAGGAGTCAAAATCCCTAATAAGGTTTTTAATAGTGAGCAGCCACAATGCTTCATTAAATTAGACTGTTTACTCTGGAACATTCAAACTGGGTTAATTAAGGCTGCTGCTATAACCGCTTAACACTCATTTATAAAACATTAATTATGCCAGACTGAATAAAATAAACAATTATCTGACAGAGTTTTATTATTGTTATCATTATTATAATATTATTATATAACAGTATATTAATTTATAAAATAGGGCAGTTTAAAGGGCAGTCGAGGCCTAATGGAAAGGGAGTTGGACCTGTAACCCAAAGGTCGCCGGTTCGAGTCAGGTCCAGCAGGGATTGTGGGTGGGGTTAGTGAATAACCAGCTCTCTCTCCACCTTCAATACCACGACTGAGGACATGAAACCTTTGAGCAAGGTTCCCCCAACTGCTCCACATGTCACGTAGCATGATATTCAATAGCATAGAATATCTATCTATCCATCAATTCATGGCAGAAACAAGCTTCCATATTAAAGGGACAGTCCATCCAAAAATTAATTGGCTTACAATGCATGTAATGAAACAGAAGAAATAAAGTCATACAGGTTATGAACAGAATGTTCCTTTTTGGGTGGACTGTGGCTTTAAGAGTCAAATCCTATATAGATGTTTGTCCTATAATCATCTTATCACTTAAATGCATGGTCCCTATGAAAAGAATGTAGCATGATTCTCAGCACCACACACATTATACTGCAAATTATTATCTATTAGTATTTAGGTTTTCGATGACTATAAAGTCAGTATAAGCCAACTGCGTTACATTATGTACAATTGTGTCCTTTATGTCCAACAAAGACAACACTGAATGGGCTAATTAAGTCAGTTCACTACAGAAGATGCACTGCATTTTTCCAGGAAACTGTAAGGCTCAGTATCATTTAGAGTTTAATGACTGTGTTCTCACCTCTGTACTGGCGGCTTTACAGAGGATGTCAGATTGATAGTGTCCTTTGTGATCTCCACTTTGCGGACGCTTCCAAAAAAGTCAGTGATGAGGACGCTCCCGGGATCCCTCTGGAACAGGTCAGTACGGTGACCCGGAGTGGACACACACTGACTCTGCGGGCACACCTTAAACTGAAACAAACAAACAAGCAACTATCAGTCAACTGAGACAGAGACACACAAACAAAGAGATTAATTACGGGTTGCCAAGTTCTAAGAGCGCCTTCATTCCCAAATGGATTTGCAACTGCAAGCTGTCAGAAACGAATACAAAGGAAAAAGAACAAAAATTACCATTTAAATAACATCTGTTCCTGCACATTCAGCCACGATGTTCAGGAAAGAGCCATTAATATGTGATCTTGTGAATTCTTATAGAAACAGACAGAATTCTTATAAAAATCTGCTTGTAGATGAAATATAGGCATGAAAAATGCAACCAATAAAAGCTGTTAAAACCTCATGGAGGATTTTCATTTTTAAAATATGGAACAAATGAAAATGGTACCCTGCATACATTCCATTCTAAAGGATTAAACATTTGTTACTCAATGTGTCCACATTCTGTGAGGTTTAGGCCATTATTTAAACATTTCATACAAATACGAGACTTTTTACTCTTAATCCACCCTAAGCTCTAAATCATCCTTTTTACTGTGACCTCAGGATGAAATATTTTAAGACTCAATCCTGTCCAGCTGGAATAAGGTGCGTGTGTCGACATTAGATTGCATTCACGATTCATTTTTTCTCTTCCATAATACCACACATTTCACTGAACTGCATATTCAATGAGATTCAATGATGTCTGAGAAATGATTGGATTGTGAAAGGTGGACTTTCTGTATCACAATGGAGCCAGACTTGAATACGAGTTTAAAGCTGATTGTGAAGAGAATGGAAATTTTGACGTGGCGGGAACCGAGATCATGACTGGGACATGCTATTTTCCCTCTGGAAAATAGAATGCACATATGAATAATGCACAACAAGACCAGTAATGTGGTCTACGAGTTTTGATTAAACAGGAACATGTACAGAGGCATTTCAGCTTGCAATTATGACTGCATCGTTTAGTCTGCATCACTGTAAGCATGTCAATATATAACTATTTTAAAATGATTCAAGCCTACCAAATCAGAATCATTTAATACAATTCAATAAATACATCAAGAGGTCCTTTGAAAATGTTTGTTAAATGCATGTTAAAACATTTGAGAAATAAAGCAATGAGTAACTACTGCAAATGCAACTGCTAAATCAACAAAAAAGACAAAAAATAGGATTAGGTTTTATAAATTATTTACTATTTGGATGTTAATGAAACGAAAAAGCAGCTATAAATAAAAACATCACCGCCCAGCAATCCCTTTATGAAGACAGCCTATAATAACATCTTACAAATTATAATAAAAAAGTGAGCAGCGATGGGACATTTCGCCCTTTACATTACTATTCAAAAGTCTGGGGTTGGCAAGATTTTTAAATGTTTTGAAGGAGCTCTCATATGCTCATTGAGGCATTTATTTGATCAAAAATACAGGAAAAGCTGTAATATTATGAAATATTATTACAATTTAAAACTTTTTTCTGTTGATATGATATCACTACAGTTTATTGATGGCAAAGCTTAAGAGGCCATTACTGATTACTGATGAACCTTCATAAATCATTCAAATATTACTCTACCCAAAACCCAAAGAAGCTGCTTAATATTTGATGCAATCTCAATGAACATTTGGCGATAGAAGAGCATCAACTTACTCCCAACGCACATTGAAAGCCAGAAAGACATTCCGCAATCTTTCTGATGACAGCGAAAGAGAGATCATTCATGCGAGAGATCATTCATGAGAGTTCAAGTGGCCCTTTTCTATCAACATTAAAACCTCTCTCTTTCTCCCACGGGAAATCAATAATATCGTTGCTAATCCAGTAGAATGGAGAGAGAGCGAGAGAGGAACAAGCGGAACAAAAAAGCGCCAGAAAAGAGGCTGCTGCTGGACCTGTTTGATCTAGGAAGCACTGTGCCAAGCAGAGAGGATGTGGAGGGCAGGAGAGATCAAAACGGATTGTGAGAGTTGGTGGGACTCCAGATGAATGGAACAGAAACTCAGGCTCACCCGTGCCTTCAGAGAAAAGGTCTCCCTCCTGACTGTTTCAAAGCTGTCTGACCAACAGTTGTATCAGCCACTCTGTTTAAAGTGACGTGCTAAGAGTGGTCCACTAAGGCTGTTTTTTTTCATCTGAGGCGACAGGACGTCTTTGTGATGGATGCCTTTTAAGTTCAGTTCATACTAGATAAGGCAAATGCTCCTGCAGGACCTTCTATTCTCAATATCATTTGGCTAGAATTATAAACAACCACCAAACACAAGCATACACACACACACACACACACACACACACACTCACTTACCAGATCATTCATGTTGGCCTGGCTAGCGGGGTGGACTTCCTCCAGGAACTCCAGTAAGTAGAAGGTATACTTGTCCATCAAATGGACCCCTATTGCCAAGTCTGGCTGATGCTGTATGAACAAAACAATACAAGTGAACCAATTCCAATTTTATACCCCTAGTCTGTATTAACTATAAATATTCAGGGCTTTCTAGTTTACAGACTGTCTAGTCTAGTTTAGTGTATTATAGCCTGGTCACACCAAGTCCAATGTGACTACATTAAGTGATATAAAATCTGCAATCAATTTTTTGCAATAAAAACTATTAACAGTTTCAGTCTTTTGAAAAAACAGAATTTCAATGTATCCCATATATTATCAATCACACTGTTACATATATATTTATTAATAAGTCAAATTGTATCTATTTTTATGTCTAAACATTTATAAAAAGCATAAAAATATTGTAAAAAAAAACAGAATGCTTTCATTACAATTATTGCCATGATTCTGTATATTTATCTGCCTTATCTTTATTATAGTAGACAAAATTAGTTGAAAATAATTCAGAATAGTTTTTAAAAAATCACACATAGCTGATCTGATGAAACACTTGAGATACAATTCCATTCAAAACTTTGATTTTTGTATTTATTTATGTTTTTGAAGGTACTACACTTTCAAATAGCTTTTCTAATTTACTTTAAAATACTGTAATATCATCCTTTCTTCGTTGTCACATGATCCATCAGAAATCATTCTAATCGTAATTCTATGATCTGGTGATTAAGAAACAGTTATTTTTGTTAATGTTGATAAAGGCTGAGCTGTTTAATATTCATGTGGAAACAGATTCGAAAAGATTCTCTGATGAAAAAAACGTTTTGAAGAACAGCATTTATTTGTACTAGAAATCTTTTGATACATTATAAATGCCACTTTTTATTTATTTAATGCATATATGATAAACAAAATGATGAATTTCTTTTAAAAAATCTGAATTATCTTACTTTAATAAAGTTATATAAAATGCTGTCTTTTTTTCCTTTTCCATTTAAGCTCCAAAAATATTGTTTTTCAAAAGTTCTGCAAAGATCAAGAGCAGAAGGTTTGACTCACTGAGAGCGAGTCCTCTCCCACTTGGCTGCTGGCAAGGGCCATGAGGTTGGGCGAGTAAAACCTCTCATACATGGAGGCCCCCTGGCACGTGTCTATGATGAACAACAACTCGTTGTACCTGCAAAGAATGGAGACCGTTTTAGAGCTGGTTGATTCTTGTTAGATTCAAATCGCTTTTTACTTGGATAATGTTGCAATCCACTATCGTTTGTAATTAAAGCAGATTATGAAGCAATAAAAGCTAGTGCAGCCCCTCAATTCAGGGCTCAAGGCTGTCTGAGCCACGCTCACAATACAACCAACACAGCTCGCTCTGCAAGACGTTGCCACAGTAACCAAGAATCTGGCATCCATTAATGCGCCATTCACAAAATAAAATATATAATAAAAATTAGAAACCACTTCTGGCCATCTCTGATGAGTGGGAGAGAGAGAACGAGAAGGCCTGGAATCACATGAACCTGAGCTGTAACGGGGGAGCAATGAAGCACAAAAGGGGCTTCAGTAATTTATTGGATCAAGCCTGCAATTACCACATTGACAGGCACAAAACATCCTGTGCTGTAGTGCTCTATGGGAAGAGAGGAAGCTATACTTATTTACTTATTCACAATATTTACACCGTGCTGGAACCTAAACAGCCTATTAGAGCATTTATAACTCACAATTAACATGTTATGCAGCTGCAGCATGGCTTCAGATACGTACATCAATACTGTGGCCAAGAGCAACATGATGAAGACTGGACTGCATGATTTATGTTCGATGGTGTTTAATGTTTGTTTTGGATTTTTTCTGGTCAATTTGATATCAAAAGCAGCAATTATTAAGCTGTACAAATACATTTGCTGATATGACTGGAAGTGTGGCAGAGCTTTTTATTCAGCGGTTGAATAAGCATTAAATTAATGTTTCTATTGATACACATTTTAAGAGTTTTTTTTTTCACATTTTTAGATGCAAAGTTGTTATGTAAAATACTGCAGTTTCAACTGAAACCAAGTCTCTACTAATCAATTGAGTGGATGCTTCAATGACTTCATCATAAAGATTGTACTGAACATGAGTTTTATAGAAAAAGGCAAGTTGGCATCCCAGCTTTGTGAACTAATCAGTGAAATCAATTAATTAATGACTAATAAAGACTCATAAATCTATTACTATTGTCAGGGGCGGACTTAACCTATAAAAGAGATAAGCGGACATTTAGGGCCCCAAATGATATTGGCAAACATCAAATATATATGTATATTTGGTTTCTGGAGAGTGTCAAATGTTCACTCGGGAGGAACTAAAGTGAAAGATAGCTTTTAGTGATATTTAGTGATGTTTCAAAATGACTCTGTGGCTCCCTCCGGAACTCAGCAGCGGGAACCTTCGCCGGAATTCTAGTTCCTCCCAGACCCTTTTTCCCCCACGTACCTTGGCCGCTTACGGTTACAACTCCCGCCACCTGGCGGCCTATTTAAGCCAGCGTTTGGCTAGGCTCAGTGCGAAGTTTTGTTTTGCCCTGCATACAATCCTGAGTGTTAACTCCCCGTGACCGTCGTCTGCACAACAATCTATGCCTCTACTGCGGTCAGCCTGGACACCTCCGTGCCACCTGCCCTACACGCCCACCGTTACCCAAGACA
>JAUMHP010000041.1:4156466-4184134 GCA_032361065.1 Enteromius trimaculatus
TTCCCAATGATAACAATAATGTGAACTTTATAATAAAGTTAATAAAATAAGTATGTTGTGAGCAGGAGCTCTCACTACAACCAGGACTGGTCATGTTACCTCGGTTCTGTCAACACTGTATTGCACTGCATGCATTTTAAAAACCCTACTTATTACTTACTAAACTATGAATGGTTTAGCTCCTTCGAACTGAATGCATTATAGTCCTTCACATATATTGAGATCTCAAAATTCTAGCCAATTGATAATACCTAGAATATCAAAATTAACTGCTGGTGGTATATGCTTTGCTACAGTATGTTCACCTAAACTCTGGAACAGTCAGCTTTGTTCAGACATGTGCTGTCAGTTTAAATCCAGATTAAAGACCCACCTTCCATTCACATTAGCCATTTTAAATTTCAAATCCATTAAAGGGTAGTTAGCCTGCATAAATTAGGTCAGCTGAAACAGAACACTTCCCATAACACCCAATGTACTTGTTACATCATAAGAAGAATTGCGTTCATATCATCTGTTTTATCCTTATTCCAAAATCACAGTAGTCAGTTTGATTCAGTCCATTTCCAGATCAAATGATAGACCTGCACCTAAAGGCAACCACAACTGAATGTCAGCAGAAACCATGACAACAGGACAAGCCCCAGAGACAGATCCCTTGTGAAGACTTCATTGACATGGCAGTCATTGGTTTGGCCAGAGTAGAACACGATAAAATAGCTATACAATCAAGTCTGGTAACTTTCAAGATTTTTTCTCTATTTCTGTCACCAATGGAATGTGGGTTCCTTGCCATTGTTGTCTCTGGCTTGTTTAGTTGCGGACAATTAGTATTCGGCAGTATGACTGAATCGATTGTACTGACATTATTGAATGCATTATTTGTGCACTGTTTAAAAAAAAAATGTGATAGAAGTATAGTTTGCACTGTGTGTACTAACTCTGTATTGATTTTACTGTTATTTAACAACGTGACAAAATATCTCTCCAAAAAACTTTCAGTAAACAAAACAGAACATGCAATTATAAATGTGTTCCTCACAGCCTCGTTATTTGAAAATTCAATATGGCATCCATTGAATTGATCATCGGATCAAGGGTTCAACTAGACTGTACAACATTAACCTTTCCACATCTCCAATGTTTTTCTGACCTCTGGTTTTTACTTAATAGATGTGTGACTGCATGTGAGTTGAGTCAATATGTGGAGTGAAGTGAATCGTTGGTACATTTACTTTTCCTCCAAACAGGAATGGCAATGATCACTGGAGCTCTAAAACATATTTTTTTCATGCTGAGTGGCTGTCTACAGATGGACTTTTTTGTGACAGCATAGGATGGTTTACTTTTCTAATTCAGAAATGAGGCATGAAAGCCCAGGTTAATGGGAAGCAAGGTGTGAGAATCTGGAAACTAGTTATGTGTGATCATTACACATGATATATGTGGCAGAAGGATGTCATTAGAGATGTCAGTGGGCTACAGATAATCTACACAAACAGCAGTCAGTTTGAAATAATGATGAGTGTAATGAGACTATTTGGCTGGTACACAGTCAAGAGGGGGAATTTTTGTTATAGCAGGCTGTTGTTTGACCAATTCTGAACAGGAACAGCATTACAAAGAACTTTTGATCCACAGTGTTTTATATGACACTGTCATGTTCTCTTTAATGATGAACTAGACTGCATGGAGAGTATTTTTTTTCTACACCGCGGATGTAGCATATATCAAATGCAGATAACACAGTGTCATATAAAACCCTGTCATGGCAGTTCCGCATTTTGTAAGGGACATTTATGAGAGGAAATTTTTGCTTTGCTCTTGTGAAGGTTCAGTGAAGCGGTTCTATTTGCTTGGGGGAAGAGTGGCAAGCAAGATTAGATATGAATGTGATCACTAATTACACTTTAGCAACCAAGACTCTGTGAAGTTTCACTCATAACCTTATTTGCATATCACAGATAATGTGTAATTAAAGAAAATGAAAGTCCAAAACTAACTTAATTATTATCTTTCACTGTAGTTGTTTATTATTTTTCCACCTTGTTACATATTCAGTGGGCTGTGCGAGGTGAAGGGTGAAGGCTGGATTCTATTGCCCACCTCTCCTGAGCATCATAACTCAGCCAGATGTCGTTTTGCCAATGAATGTAAATTAAAGAAAAGCTTGCATGTACTGAACAGAGCTTAATGATGCGGGACAGTGACCCATTCCTGGAAATTTCTTTCTCAGTTTACGTAAAGGAGCACTTCTTGTTTACGGAAATACCAACCCATGACTAATTTTTTATACTGGAAAATGTAATTAACCACCACTAAATCAAAAGACAGTTGTTTTTTACTGCCACAGCCCGTGTGAAAATGAGATTAAGCAATCTTAACTGTAAATCACTGGTTTATTGATGAATAATAATAAAAAAATATATGACAATATTAATGACCTGCAAACTGTTTCTGAATAGGCATATTTATTTATATGTATATATGATAAAACAAAGAAGGTGCAGAAACAATTATAATTCAACAATTAGGCTAGTTATAAAAAAGGACACTGATATTAGTTTTATTTATTTATTTTTTTTGTTTGTTTGTAAAATATGCTCCAACAGTCTGTCGTATTACCATTTTGTAAATTGTAGTTTAAAGTGTATGAGGTTAGTAGCTAGAAAATAAGAAAGACAGAAATATAAAATAATGAAATTGGTTAATCATGAAAATCATGCTAAGTTAATTAATCTATGTTATTTATTATAAATATCTAAATTATAAAAATCTAAATTACTTGGTTAAAAAAATGGGGGAAGTAAATCAAGAAAGAAAGAAATAGCCAAAAAAATAATTAATAATGAATAAACTTTTTTTTTTTTTTAAAAGGAAAAAACTATTCAAGAAAGAAAGTATAAAATAGAGTATAACAATATAAAATAACTAAACTTAATTAAACTGTTAATCGTGAATTAAGCATGCTCCGTTGTTTCATATGTTAAAAAAAAAATGAAAATAAAGAAAAGCAACCCGTCCAACCCGTCTCTCTCTCTTTCTCTGTCTTTTTTCTACCAGGAAGGAAGAGACGTAGTGAAAACAAACGTCGTTTCATTGGTGGAGCGCGAGTTGGTGGGCGGGCCTGACGCATGTGTTTACTAAGCGCGATCAGTGATTGGATATTTGTTTAAATGCCTTTGGTCTGATTGGTCTGCAGTTTGTCACTATTGACCAATCTCTGCCAAGCGGAACTATTTGAAAATCGTGGCGTGCGTATCACAATGAATGAACAGCTGGTGTTGTGACTCGCTGTTTGAGCAGTGCACGAGAAAGGTGAGTTAGGCTTCTACGTTAAATAAACATGTATTTGCGTGGCCTTTATTCGTCGATGTCAAGTTGCAGTTGGGATTAATGTCAGCTGTATGTGAATATTTGATATTGATAAAATGATTTTGCTAATTATTTAAATGTATAAACCAAGCCCTCAATAAACCCAGACTCGATATTACTATGACAAATCAAGTTCTACGTTAAATCAATCAAACGCTTTAAGCGGTTCTTTTATGTTCTCTTCAGGTAAAATGTTGGGACACATTGAGCCATCTGAGCTTCAGTGCACCGTGGCAGTGGAGCGCTTGAATCCAGCAGGTCAAGCCATCAAACGGCAGCTTATCCGCAAAGCCACCGTCACATTAGGGCGGAATGAGTTTCAAGAGATACTCCTGCGGATTCACGATGGAAAAACTCCACAAAATTTCATGCTGCGCGATTTCCAGCTCTTTACGCGCTTTGCTAAGGACGGTAAATGCACTGTTAAATTCATCCCCGAAAGCACACAGGTTCTGGTATCTGATTGTCCACCGGATCGTTTGAAGATGTTTCTGAAGACGCTCAGCATCAAACATCAAGCATCTCAAGGCACAAAGCCTATGAGTGATAGGGATAAACTACGAGCTGGCCTTCCTAGAGCGTTTGAGACCCTCAGCCCACTCCAGCTGAAAGATGTGCAGAAGGCCAACGAGATTAGAAGTAAAGTGAATGCACCAATCCAACCCAAAGGTCCTTTAGAGAGATCTGTCAATAAGGCCCTGGGTGAAAGGAAGCAAGTAAAAAGACCCAGACCTGATTGTGATGCTAGTCCGGTATGTTCATCCGTTTGTACACGACACGTTCACAAGTGCTTATATTTTTTTTTGGTGGTGGTAGTAGTAGTAAAACATTATTAAAGTAGGTTAACTCAATACAATCTCTTGACCTGCACTGCATTCAGCAAATTTTTTAAATAATTTTGACACAGTAAATGCATATTAATGTATGTCTATTAAAAATATTCACTAAATTTGATCAAGTTAGAAACCAATTAATTTTAGTAATCAGTCATATTTCAACAACAGCGTGTGAAGGTTTAATGTTCTTCTGACATGCATTTATCAGAAATATGGACTAAGTTCATGAATCAAGCAACTGCTGAAGGAAAATTTACCATTGGCTAGCTACGGTGCATTGCATTTTTAATATTGTACAGGGTCCCTGCTAAATATATAATTATCTGCCTGTTTAGGTTAAAGCACTTCATCCCAATAAGAAGCCTGTATTGGTTCTACCTGTGGCACAAAAGCTCAGCAAAGAACAAATTGCAGTTCTCAATGCAGTCTTGAGTGGCAAGAATGTGTTTTTCACCGGCAGCGCAGGTATTAAATTAATTCATTTTATTTATTCATGGCCGCGTATTGTTTTGTATTGCTCTTTTACTTAATTGCATTTTCAACAGCACTGTTCATGACTTTTATTTTAGGTACGGGAAAGTCCTTCTTGCTCAAAAGGATTATAGGCTCCCTGCCTCCAAAAAGCACATATGCAACAGCAAGCACTGGTGTTGCGGCTTGTCACATAGGAGGGACCACTCTGCACAGTTTTGCAGGTTAAAAACATTTACATGTCTATGAATTATAGGGCAATGCTTTCTCCAGTTCTCTTGATGCGTCAAAGTTAGAATGGGTCAGCAATGTTTCCATGCTTTCACTCATGTCTCGATGCACAATGCATCTGCCAGCAAATGCAAACACGGTGCATGTGTTCAGCAGAAAATCTCTATATTCTATAGTTAATGATGGCACATGTGATATGGAATATTATTATTTTTTTTTTTTGTCTTGTTATCAGGTATTGGTTCCGGCTCTGCTCCTCTTGAACAATGTATTGAGCTTGCTCAGCGTCCTGGAGTGCTGCAGCACTGGACGTCTTGCAAACACCTCGTTATTGATGAGATTTCAATGGTGGAAGCAGAGTTCTTTGACAAACTGGAAGCCGTAGCCAGGTGAACCACACTCAAAACACACAAAACTGTTCATGATACCAATTTATTCCAGTGCACTTAATTTTCCACATGGGTAAAATTCAATTAAACATAAATTAATGTGGTGATGAAGGTCTTTTTGTTGTTGTTGTTTTTAACGGTTTAGTAGTTTCATTTAATGTGATTAGTTGCATCTGATTTTGTCTTTTTTTTTTTTTTTCGTAATGAACACCAGGTGGCAAATTAATATTTGAATGTGATTTGGATCAGATTTAGCAATTGAATTCAAAACATTCCATCAATTCTCAAATCCCAGTTTAGAAAATGTTTGTAAAATTTCATCTTTTTGAAGAAGAGTAACCATATATACCTTTTGTAAAATAAAATTACAAAGTGTAATCTGTATATTATGTGCTTTAGATCCATCAGAAGATCCACTGAGCCGTTTGGAGGGATTCAGCTGATAGTGTGTGGAGATTTCCTTCAACTTCCACCTGTAACGAAAGGAAAGGACAAGGCACACTTTTGTTTTCAGGTACTGCTTTTCTCATTTACACCAAGAATAATAATTTGTTTCCACACTGGGCAAATACTTATTTTGTTTATTATAAGCATATTCTGCTACTACTTTATAGCTGCCTCTTCACATTCTGGCACTTGTTCATCAGCTTTCTAAATCTGATGATATTGTTCCTTTGTGTCAATGTTATTTATTTTCTTTTCCTATAGAATTAGTAGTTATTAACCTCATTGTGAACAAGCCTTTAGGGATCATCGCTTGTTCGCTTCAGTCTTTGTATGACTTAAAGGGTTAAACCCTTTAAAGCAAAAAGTTCAATCAAAAAGAAAAATTTTAGCTTTTTTAAAAAATCCTGATATTTGTCTCTACGTGAAAAGCTATAGGCATTTCATAAAGTTCCTAAATTATAAAAGCGATGCATATGAGTCGAGTGTTTTAATCCAAATCTTCTGAAGAGAATCGATCACTAATAAACCGATTTATTTTAGGCTTCACATTACCTAAACATGAACTACAAAGAGATTCATTTGTCTTTTAGGATGTCTTTATGATCTTTCTAAAGTAAGTTTTGGTGGAGCGGATTTTAAATTGTGGGTCATAAATTTAAGGTTTAATTTAAAAATCTGTGAAATTTGTGTAAAATATGGCCTAATAGAACATACCAGTTTTCTTCTTCTCGTGTATGTGTTTAATCACAGTTTTGAGTATCTCCTGTATGTCTAAGAATAAGAGAAGTACATTTTTGCCTGCAGTCGAGAAGCTGGCGGAAGTGCATCCACATGAACATGGAGCTGATGGAGGTGCGCAGACAAACAGACAAGGCCTTCATCTCTCTCCTCCAGGCTGTGAGAGTGGGCAGGTACCACTTATTACATCCACAGTGTAGTGCTGTGAGTCACTGGCTCTGAGTGTTACTGAGATAAAGTCCATGTGGTTCAGGGTCTGTTTTTTTTTTTTTTTTTCTCTTTACAACCTAAGGTGGTTCTTGTAGGAGGTATTTGAGTGTTAATTTGTATTGTAGTAGGGAACTTTTAAGCTCCATCTTGTAATCAATCAAGTTGTCAATTTATTCAGCGGATCATCTTGATTGGTCCCCTTCTGTAGAGTCACAGAGGATGTTACTGCACAGCTACTGAAAAGCGCCTATCACAGCATCGAAAGGGATGGTATCCTAGCAACCAGGCTGTGCACACACAAGGATGATGTGGAGCTCACTAATGAGAATAAACTCAAACAGTTACCGGGTTAGTCATACAGAAATACCATTTCAAGCTGTAGATGGTTGAATCAGCTGGCAGATGTTCTGGTACCACTGGCAATCCTGTGAAGTGTGTGGTATTGAGTGAGATCCCGGAAATAGAAATAAATATTAGAAATCTGCCATCTGATTCATAAGTGATGATAAAGCACTAGAAACTACGATGATGTGTAGAAGTGCATTTATTTAGTTTTAAAAAATGCACAAACCGTAAGTTACACAAATGACGTTTTACATGCATGTAGTCTCTTATGTGTTTCTTCTGCAGGGGCCATGCGAGTGTTTGAGGCTGTTGATAGTGACCCTATGCTGTTTCAAACAATTGATGCACAGAGTCCAGTGAGTCGACTGTTACAGCTGAAAGTGGGAGCTCAGGTAGGTGTTTCCCAAAACCCTGATGGCAAACATCTGAATTTACAAATCAAGAGCAAATGTAGCAAGGAACATTTTACTATTACAGGTTATGCTCACTAAAAACCTGGATGTCCAGAGGGGTCTAGTGAATGGAGCCAGAGGAGTAGTGGTTGACTTTCAGCCAGGCAATCAAGGTACGACTGACTGGCGCTTCTAACACAATCATTTTAATTCGTCACTTTTACATGCCTATCTTGTACATCTAAAAAAAAAAAATAATGTCCAGGTATTTTATTACAAAATCAGAAAGAGCTATTGTTTAAAATAATTAGAAGCTAGTCTTTAGGACCATGAATTGATTTGTGACCTCACATTATTATTAACTTAATTTACATTGACTAATACAACACTGGCAGTAGTACAAACACTAGCTTTTTGTTGTTGAAATTAAAGCGCCCCCCCTCCCCCCCTTTTTTTTTTATAAAGGTTTTTAGCATTTTTCTCAATGTAGCACATATTTTTAAAAGACCCCAATTACATTTTATTTTATTTAGTTTTCCCACTGACTTCATGATTTTTAGCTAAATATCACTGTTTCTATATTTCAGAGTGTATAAACATTGTGTGAGATGTTGTGACCACCCCGTCCTCTTGCAGGTCTCCCTCGGGTACGATTCCTTTGTGGGGCTGTAGAGGTAATGAAGAGAGAGCGCTGGATGTTTAAAGCGTCAGGGGGGCTGTACCTAAGCCGACAGCAGCTGCCACTGAAACTGGCCTGGGCCATTTCAATCCACAAGAGTCAGGTGAGCTCTATTGTCATGTCCCACCATGAGTCATTTTGCATGGGTAGTAAGCTACAGTGTCAAACCTGTATCAACTGCATAGAATGAAATGAATTGTACTAAATTGTGCCGTTGATATCGTACTGCCCCTGAGGAAATTATCATATGAATTAATTGAAAATGCTAATAAAATAAAAATGACTTGGCTCAGGTCTTTGTGAGCAGATGCTCAAGGCTATGATTCTGGTTTGGTATGGTTCTAGGGACATGTTTACCCATCTTTTCTTACTATGTGCCTTCTGTGCTGAACTGTCAGAGTTACTGCTTTTTCGCTCATCAGCTGTCAAATGTTTGAGAAACCTTACATGTGTCCCAATGCTCAGTAGAGGAACTGAGGAAAATATTAAATCAATTCCTCACAGCCATATGGGTCTGACACTCTCCAGCGTTACATGCCAACAATGGCTTGATTTGATTTTAGCACTATAATTGGCAAAAGCAAATGTACATTTTATTAAAGCAATAGTTCAACCCAAGATGAAAATTCCTTGTTTTACTCATCTTTATGTTATGTCGAGTGGTTTTTCTATGCAAAGGGAATGGCAGTTTTGTTTTGATGGACAAGACCATTTTTGTTCCCATTGACTTTAAATTCTGTATCGTTTTTATAATATTGTAAAATGTGTTTTCTAACAGTGACTGCTTTATATCTTCAAGCTACAATGTTTGTTTTTTATTCACTTACAACCAAAACAGAACTAATGCTTAACATCCCCAACCATCCAATTGACCACCTTATTTATTTATTTTTTTGTCTTTTTAATATTCAGTGTCAAATGAATGTCGAAATTTGTTAATGCTAATTATCTACTGATGAATTATCTCCTTTTTAGTACAGGGGTGTTCATTCCTGCTTCTGGTGGGCCACTGTCCGGAAGTGTTTGGCTCCAACCCCAATTAAACACCTGAAATGGCTAATCAATGGCTTACTAGGTGTACTAGAAACTTCCAGGCAGGTGTGCTAAGAGAAGTTAATGCTAAACTCAAGTGGCCCTCCAGGACCAAGTTTTGACACCCCTGCTTCAGCAGCGTCATGGATTAAATTAACAATTTACTTGGTTGACTTTGACGATGAGAGAGCCTGGATCCAATACCATAAACAAAATCAAGCTGATTATTGAATGAAATTCGTGCTGTGTTTCTTGATTGCTGTGTTTAGGGCATGACTCTGGATTGTGTGGAGATCTCTTTGGCACGTGTGTTTGAGAGTGGCCAGGCCTATGTTGCTCTCTCACGGGCCCGGAGTCTGGAAGGCCTGCGTGTGATGGACTTTGATCCACGAGTAGTGCAGGCAAACCAGGATGTGCTGCTCTTTTATAAGAGACTGAGGAAAGAGAGACTCCTTATGCAGGTCAGTTCACCCTGGACAATTACTCTGTTCCTCAGATGAATACCCTTTTCTCTGTTAGACCAGACTGGCTCAATTTAAAAGATGAATCACAATTATTTTAGATTGGCTAATAAAAGTCCCCCAGGAAGCTCAAATTACTGAATGATTTTACAGTAGTTAGAATCGAAATCCCCTAATTTCAACAAGGCTTACATTGATGTAGGAAGATTATTAAAGGTCTCTGATTGTAATATTATTCTCTTTCCCCAGTCCTCAATGAATGACTTTGTTGGACAGAGCAATAAGGAGAATTCTCGTTGGTGAGGTGATGTGAAAGTCATTTTCATATGCACTGTGTGCATGAACGAATCGGGAATATGAAACTCATTGTAATTCAGTTATTTCTTATTGGGTAAATTATGATACCCTGCTTTTCAACTGAGCAATTATTTATTTTTATACAGCTTGCCTAAACTCTGTTTTATGTGACCATGTATTTCTTTTTAATAAAATTTCTTTGGTTTTATACATGTTTTGGTTTTATTATGAAAGTTTCAGGTTATCATGCATTTCATCTGAGCAATGCATTTTGCTTGTGGCAGTGGTTTTCTAATTGTAAATAAATCTTATTACTATTTGGTTTGGTATGTTTAAATATTCTGGCTTGTTAAGTTTGGATTGTGGTTCATCCTTCTCATCCTGTAACGGCATACATTAGTCAAGAGTACAAATAGTTCCCCTTCGTCAGCTTCAGCGAGATGCTTAAAGAATCTTGTTTGTTAAACTTCCGTAGATTACCTTCCTGTCGTCTGCCAATGTAGAACACACTTTCATGGGCTGTTCTTGCTTGTTCACAAGACTGTTGTAGCAAATACCAAACAAGGTTTTTCCCTCTATCATAAGAAAAGGCCAAATGTATAGCTATTACATTCTCACAGTGACAGAAAGTTTAAGGAGAAACTAGCAACTAAAATGCAATGTCTACTGCCACCCGGTGAGACTGTGTAATTGCAGTTAGGTCTACTCACAAAATGTTCTTGCATTCAACCGCTTTATTTACAGCAAATTTCTGAACACGTTCATAAGACTTGGCAACTGAGACATAAACTGAAAAAGACTCGCAGGCATTTGACAGCTATAAACTAAATGAGACTAAATTTATTTTATTTTTTTAAGGAAAAAAGACCTGTGAACAAATGCAGGTATTACACTATTGGAGATGTTTGTGCTGTATATTTAAATACACATCTGCAGCTAGAAGCTCCACTGGAAATTCTGTATGAGAAGCGTTTTCGTGTAACACGTTGTTGGTGTTTTTATTTCTTACATAATTCTGTGTAACAAATATAAATACAATTTTGGGGCCACAATATCATTATTGAATCGTTATGTTTTATATAACCATTTTAACGTCTTTGCAAAGTAAGCATCAGGTACTTGGATACATTTATATAGTACGTTTTGTACAACACTATCCTATACAATATTTAACAGGAGCATCTGTTGTTTATTCACCAAGGGGTCCTTGAACATAACAAATATAATTCTACGAGCTAATGTAGGATTTCTGCTATGATGAAGGTTATTAAAGGCATTATAAATAAGACTGTTACTGTGTGTTGCAATCAACGTCAGCATGAGCCCCTTATATCCATGAGTTAAACCATTCGCCCACAAAAAAAACAACAGTTCTGGAAAGTTCTCACGTTATAATCGCTTTATAAAGATTTGCTCCATTTCTTTGGGTAATTGCTTGGGTAAATAATTTGTTAGATGATGTTTTGTTAAGTGTAACTTTGTTATAGTGGATAAATATAAAATACGATAGTGGAACCAATGAGCACAAAAACAACGGACTCTTTTTGATGAGACACAAACATGGCAGCGTACGTATGCACGAGATTTTGTATAAGCAAATCTAAAGACTCGATTAGATTTATTCAGCGACGATATCGAGTTAAAACTAAATGGGTAAGTAAAGCGTTTGCGTTCATTTTCAACATAAAAAAAGTGATAGAAATGGATAACAAGGTGATATCGCGTTCTTCTGTATTAGGCAGCAACAAGGCCCAAGTTCCCAGCCACTGAACTTGCTCTGCACAACTTTGACACAAGCTACAGTGTTCTGCTAAGGGACCTATGGCCCTCTGTTAGAGTTGCCATGCTGTGTGAACAGAAGTATGGAGCGCTGATAAACAGTTTCTCTTCAGCACCCAATGCAATAGCCGAATTAGAAGCTCAAGGGTGTAAAGACTTCATCAGTATTGACTGCACCAGAAATAAAGTCCATCAGTCTTCACAGGACTCCACAAACTCACACAGAGATTCAACGGAGATGGAACCTGCTGCTCTTCAACCCAGTATAAGTCCTGATATAAAATGTCTTGTTTTCCCCAAAGGAGACATAACTAGATTTAAGCCAGCTGGGTGAGGATTATTAAAAATTCTCATTTCCTCTGTTGTGTTCAAATTCGATTGTGTTTAATATATCTGTCCTGTTAACTTAGATCTGATGGCAATGGCATATTGACATATTATCTTCTGGATGCTGCCTCAGTGCTGCCTGTTCTAGCCTTGGATGTCCAGGCAGGACACACAATATTGGATTTATGTGCAGCTCCGGGAGGGAAGACTCTTGCTCTCCTGCAGACTCATTCAGTCGGTATGTGAGCTGCTGTACTGCTAACTCTCCAAGTGTTTTAATAAAAGAGATACAGATGACATATGCATGCAGTTTTCTGTTTCAGGTTATCTGTGGGCGAACGACCTGTCAGGTTCCCGCACAGTGCGATTACGCAGAACTCTTCACAGCTACCTCTCAACAGAGTTCCTAGATGAAAACAAAATCCACGTAACTTCCATGGATGGTCGGCGGTTAGGCACGACAGAGGAGAAACGCTTTGACAGAGTTAGTATTGGGCAAAATGTCTGCAAAAGAATGGCATGTTTTGTGACATAAATAAGAATACCATGTTGGACCCAACATACAAATGTTAGGATGTGATTTTAATCACAATATGATTTGATAAAATGATTATATTTGCAATAACAAAACAAAAATGCTGAGTTTGAACAAAAGATAAGAAAGGTTTCTGTTTTAATGTGTAATTCATGCCGATTCCAGTTTCTACCTTATTGATAGTTTCTTATCAAGACAATAAAAAGTATTAAAGTTAAGTAATTAAAGAGATAAAGTATTGTATAGCTGAATTTTTAAAAATAGAATAAAATGACATTTAAGTAAAACATAGTTTTATCTTTTTTGAATGTAAAAATGTTCTTTTGACATTAATTCAAATTGAGGTGGTATTGTTGTTAGCATACGACAATTTAAGGAAAATATAATAATTTGGTGAATGATTAGAAATATTGGTCGGTCAGCTGTAGGTAGTGTATAATCGCAAAATGTACATATGTAATGAAGATGTTTGTGTGACCGCTCCAGCTGTAAATCAGCATGTGAATTAGCTATTTTTTAATTTTCTTACTTCCTTTTTGATGTACTGTAGTTCACTCAACAGGCCTTGCACTACTGTGTATAGGCATTAGTGAACAAGTGAGCGATTTCAGTCACAGCAAGTATGTACACTACTGCTCAAATGTTTCAAAGATAGAAGTAGACATTGTAACAACAGAGTATCAAATATAAAACTCTTTTCAACTTTGATGTTAACAAGAAATGTTTCTTGAGCTCCTAATAAACACATTAGAGTGATTTCTGTAGGATCTTGTGACACAGAAGACCTTCGTCGTCACATGAATAATGGAACGGTTGTAAAAATATTTTCCACTTTACCAACACCATGTATATTCTTGTATGTCATGAGTGATGTCACTAACGGTTCAAAAATATCTAACATCTGGTGTTTGTGTGGTTACAGCCAAGCATGTGATAGCAGCCTAAATCTGGGCATTGTGCTATTACCTAAAGTTCATCTTCCATCTTTTTACAGGTGCTTGTAGACGTCCCCTGCACCACAGATAGACACTCTGCAATGGTCGAAGAGAACAGTATTTTTAAGAGGTCCAGGACCAATGAGAGACAGAAGCTTCCCCTTTTGCAAACAGAGCTGCTCCTGTAAGCAATTTATTTTACAAACATTTTTGCTGTAAAAATATGATCCGAAAACAGTCCATAACAGTTACGCAGATTAAAAAAATATATAAATATCAGTGAAGTTTAATGTGTGAGGACCACATAGATGGACTTTTCACTGGAGAATACAAAATTGTGTATTTTATTACATTAAAATATTTATTTTTGGGGCGAACTGTTCCTTTAATAATGTCGTAACTGTATTATTCAGACTGACTGCGAACTGACTTCTAATCAATTTGATGTTTCATATTCTGTTCAGGGCAGGGATCCAGGCCACGCGACCAGGCGGAAACGTAGTGTACTCTACTTGTTCCCTGTCCCAGCTGCAGAATGAGTGTGTCGTTCAACAGGCCATAAATCTCTCTCAGCAGGAGCTGGGAATCACAGTGCAGGTTCAGGACCTTAGATGGTTTGCACAACGCTTTTCTGACACTTTCCACTTTGCACCACAGTTAAGTGTGGGGGAGTTGGTTTTACCACACCTGTGTGCTAACTTTGGACCAATTTATATGTGTAAACTGCAACGAATTAGCTAGATGGGCATTCAGATATTAGTCCAAATGACATGATAACCTATTTGTGCTTCAGTAGTGCCCCCTAGTGACCAGATTTGAGACTTTTCAGCCTATTTGACTGACATAAATCCACCCTGAAAAATGTTATTGTTGTACATAAAAATCGTGTCATATTTATTCTTTTGTAAATTATTTGATTATCAAGTTTATTAAAGTTAAATATGGCGCAAAAAGACCAAAGCAGTCTTGTTTTAACAAATACCCTCCTGTGTAGAACATTGAAAAAGCTAAAGCCAGCTTTCATTCTATGATAACAAATGATCTGGTTCATGCGTGGAGCCCGCAGCAATTTTGAAAATGTTTTTGAAAACTGGGAATCCCGTTTACTTTTTTTCCACGTTTTCAGGTTTGGCCAGCAGGGGGCGTCCACACACCGTTATAGAATTGATTATTAGCTGGGAAAATTAGAAACAAATGAGAATGACATTGTGTCATTCAGCATGTTTCAAACAGCCTGTCATGGAGAGGGCTAAAACATGATAGTATTAATTTTGAATGTTATATTTATTTATATTAATGGAGCAGTTCATTAGTAAGAAAGATGCACAGAAAATAACTTTTTTTTGTTGTTGTTAGCTGCATCTTATCACTATTACTTTCAAGTTTTCATGATTTTTTAATAGTTTAAATTTAACGTTTTCACGTAATCTCTCAATTAATATCAGTGCCTAAAAGCTGAATGTATAATTATTGAGTTTTCCATTCAATAGTTGTATTATTTAATTCAATAACAGACTGACTCTGGTTGAAAATTCAAATATGAGCATCTCACAAACACATTCAGATTGGAATATTTAGATTTTTTTGATTGAGTATTCAGTGTTTATATTAACATATTCATTGTAAAGATAAAGAGTCTCCGTGAGCAAGACAAGCGCCGCTCTTGTGAATGCTGTATGGGCTGATGTGTCTGCAGCACTTCTACACCTAATGTTTGCACTCCGAATGTGTCGTTTAGATTTGGCATCAGAGGAGTGTTTTGTTTTCTGCTAGCATATAAAAGGTTCAATTTTCCCCCGGTTGTCCATGAACCTTTGCGTCTATTCCGGGCAATGTAGCATGAAAAGGTGTGCGCATTTTAGGAAGAGGGGCTGACAAGAGCCATCGACTCCCCGCTATCATTAAGCTGCTCGGAAACTGTTCCATCGGTGCCAGAGTCGAGATTGGCCGAGCAGTCGTTTACTCGCCGGCTTCTCGTTGAACATTAAGGACGCAAGAGGATACTAAAATGGGATGCTTTCCCCTCGTTTTCCCCTTCGCCTTTTATTCCACAGATGAGTGCAGATAATTTTCTGTGCGATTGTGAGTGATTACTGTATTACCGCGGTAATATAGGGTTATTTGGGAATGCAAAGAGAATTAATGACACATAAAAACTATTTTTGCATTGACTGCCTCTCTCGGCCGGGATATTTCTCCATGCCTGCATCTTGTGATTACCTAAACGTATTGTAAATATGTGTTTCCTATGGGCTTTTACATAAATTTACATTTTTTAACACTCAGGAGACAGAGGGACCATTAGGGACGAGTTATTTTCATCTATACGTTTTATTCATTATTGACTTTGACACTGCTGAGGATGCTGGCATCTGATCATTTGGCAAGCACCTTGCCAATGATGTAAATCGGATGTAGATCTTTGTAATGACAGAAACATGTCGGGAATATCGTCTGGATGCAGAGGCCTTATAATGACGGAATCTCAGATGTCCGTAGGTGGGTGAAAGTCATAACGGCTTCCCCTGGAAAAGGCAAAAATGAGTGTTTTGTGGGAAATACTTATGATTCAATCACACAGGGAGTATTTTTGCTGGAACTTTTGCAGTTTATTTCAAAACTGCAGGGCCCCTCCAAAAGGGTCACGCTCACTCAAGGTGTGTGTATTAGATTAGCGTACTGGTTAATTACTAAAATACAACAGTTTAAGAATAGTTCACCTAAAAATGAACGTTCTGTCATCATTTACCCGCCTCTATATTCAATCCCATGTGAACTCCTTTCTTCTGCTGAACACAACATATTTAAAACAAAAATGTCAGTGAAAGTTAATGGGGAACAGTGTTGTTTTGGACCTGAAAATGCGCTTTACAAGTAGATTCTTTTGTGCTCGAAAGAAGAAAAGGAAGTTATATAGGTTTCGATTAATGATATGGGAGTTTTTTCCCCATCCTCTTTGACTTTATTTTTTCTGCAGAACACTAATTAATCAGTTTAATTAGTTTAATCAGACCAAGTTTTGATTCTAGTTAACTTCAGTCCATGGGAACTGAAATAAAAAAATATTCATATATCATATTAAACATTACAAATATTATGTATATATTTTACACATCCAGTCCTCAAATGTTCAAATA
This sequence comes from Enteromius trimaculatus, assembly GCA_032361065.1. Classification (NCBI taxonomy): domain Eukaryota; kingdom Metazoa; phylum Chordata; class Actinopteri; order Cypriniformes; family Cyprinidae; genus Enteromius; species Enteromius trimaculatus. Next base: position 4,173,083 of record JAUMHP010000041.1, read on the forward strand.
TAAGATGCCATGGATATCAGTAAATCTCTGTACTCCATGTACTCTAATGTCCACAAGCTGTAACATTGTATTCACATAAAGGTAACACCTGGCCTTAGGCGCTTCAGTGATAAGATATCTGATTGTTGTAGTGGTGTGAAGCTTTGGCCTGAGGGATGTTCTACTGCTCGGATGTCTGTGGTATGAGTCGCATATCTGAGGAGCCCAGCATAAGGCCTCAGCACTCACTCTTCAGAATGTGGATCATGGGTAGCCTGGCCTCAGGGACTTTTTATGATAGGAATGCCAATTTGGAGGCCAGATGTTGAAACCAAATGTCTGTGCATATAATTATTTATTTATATATAATTGTTACAATTAAATTGCATTAAATATTTCAAAATGTAATCCTGAAATCAAATTCTTGCTAATGGCTGTGTGAAAAATCTTAAAACAGACCCTAAAATAGTTCATGAAAAGTTTCATGAAAGACACACAGAAAATTGTTCAAATATTTTTCAGTTGTAATTTTATTTAAAATTGAACACCAATACCTATAATAATAATAATAATAATAATAATTGAGCACCAAATAAGCATACTAGTATGATATCTGAAGGATTGTGTGAGCCTGAAGATGTGAGTGGCTGCTGAAAATTCAGCTTTACCATAACAAATATATTGCATTTAAAAGTATATCAGAATAAGGAGAAGTATTATATTGAAAAAACATAAATCACAATATTGTTGTTTTTGCTCATTTTTTTATCAAATACTGTAAATGCAGAGTAAGATAGGGTGACTCATAATGAGCATAATTAGGGTGAGCATAATTAAACGTGAAATGTGACAATGTGAACATTTGCCTGCATGTAGATATCCTGCATATAGTCCCGTTGTCTTTCCCTCTGGTGCCTCTGGTTATTACTGATGCGATGCAGCATTTAGATAATCACAGTTAAAACATTCTGCTGAAGCAGCATTCTATGGACTGCCCCATGATGCTTAGCATGAAATGCCACACCATACATCTTTTCGCTTAATCTACCATTAAGAAAATAAATCCTCGCAGGCAACGGCCAATTCCCAATTTTTTTCTTTCTTTTTTTTTTTTGCCCGTGATTGTCTGCTTTCCCTAAGTCTCACACAGTAGTGAAATGTCTTGCCTTACTTTTGAGTGTCCGGTGGAGACTTAATCCATATGACTGTGTCCTGTATTGAAAGAGTGCTGAGCTTCTCTCCGCATGCCCACAATGCCACTCTCCCCGTCTGAAAGGTATGTGTAGTGTGGCATTGATGTGTAATTACGTGTGACTGAAACAGCGCCTTGGTGACAGGCTCTAGAGTGCTGCAGTTGGCTTGGGTGAGCTCTCCCCAGAAAAGAGGGGTTTTCTTTGCCCTTAAGAGGATTAAGTGGGGTTGTGATAACAGAGGGATAAAAAAAGAAGAGAATTGAATCAGAAAAAAGAGCTGGGGACCAAAGAGGGGTGACCTCTCACAACCGAGTTCAAACACCTGTTGTCATCATCCCATCATCAGCGCTTTCTCAGTCACGCTGCTGCTTTTCTCTCTCTGATATATTTTAATTTAAGATATTAAAACACATTCATTTAGGCTGAGGTCTAACGCGCGTTAATAGTTGGCATCTTTCATTTTTTGGCTAATTTCTGAGTAAGCCGTTTTAGTTTCCCGGAGTTCTTTGATGTGTATCTGAGCAATGTGCTGTTGGAGAGATTTACCTCAGCTGACAGCTTGGAGAGTATGTGGCAAAATTGCAGTGCCAGCGGGCTAAAAGAATGCTGGGAACAGGATTAGGATCATATTCTGGCAGTGCCTGTCACTTCTTCAATGGACTGGGGTTCCTTATGGTGGCAGCTTTCATTCTCCATGCAGCTAAAACCAAAAAGGAGAGCATGAGGGAAAGAAGTTTGGATTGAATGGTACACGGTGATTTTTGTGCTAGGCATGCTTGAGGTCCATTTTGTGCTCGTGTGTCTGTAACGGACTGTCTGACAGTGACACCTGATTAAACACTGAGGTGAATTTAGAAACCGCTTAATAATTGAATGCGGATGCTGTGGAGCTTAGCAGTAACAGCTGTTTGTTTTGGTACAGTCTGATTTAAAACCCTCCTGTTGTGTTGGGGTCAGTTTGAACAGCGTTTGATAGTTGTTCATGTTGGGTAATGAACGTGCAAGTGTCAACACACAGGTGTGTTTCGGAACCGCTGGGTACATTTTGCTAACTTCTTGTTGGGGTCATATTAACCTCAACTAGTCAAGCACTACTTACGAAATTTCAGACTCATCTTCTGAGTCAACCTATAAAAATGCACACAATGTTGCATCTGTGAAGCTAATTTTGAACAAAATATGTGGGTCAAATTAGCCCCTTCTAACACAGTAGAAATAGTTTGAGTCACACACTACAATAGAGGTTTTCTGTTTTTACATGAACCTTTAGTGTTTTTGAAAGTGTTGCTTTGTATGGAAACCAACGTGGGTGCAATTCTAACCTTGCAGGTCTCATTACATGAGTTAGTAAAGAGGACTTGACCTTGTTGTCATGTAATCTGTATCAAACCCCTGGAGGCTGTTTGTTTTGGTTAGGGAGGCCAATCGCAAAACTATAATAGAGATGCTATTGACACTACTGACAATTTTTTCTTCAAGGTAAATGCCGTTTTTCATTGTTGTTGTTTTTTTATAATGAAGCATTCTGCCCTCCCATGTGTGTTTTGATCTTCTCAAAAGGTTGAATGTTAGAACGCATTACAATCAGCTGTATTTAAATATGGCATTTTAAAATGCAGTTAGCAGCCCCATCAAGGGCACTGAGAACATGGTGGCAATGGCATCAAGCCTCTGGTAAAATGCACACAGAGGGGAGACCCTCTTTATGTGAGCAAAGGGCTTATGCATTTTGACAAACCACACTGTTTAAGATATAATAGCGGCATAATCACGGCCCCAGGCTGTCATTCTTCAGCATAATGGCCTGCTTATTCATCTGGGATGGCTTATGTCCCCACAACGGTTTTATTTCCCAAGATTACCTTGTTTTTTTCTGTTGTCCTACCTCTCCGATTTTATCACCTTGTTCCTAAGCCCCTAATTCTATCTCACTTTACTTTTAGTGACAAATAATCCATTCATATTTTAATCTAAAAATACAGAATAATTGTTTTATATAGACTTTTTTATGTTAAATTTAGCATGTTCACAGTCTAATTTGGATTTATTTAATGTGGTATTTTGATGGTAAAGCAGAGAAAATAAATATATGTCGTATATTTATAAAGATGCCCAAGCAATGTTTAATTGAAGTTTTATTTTACAAGTTTTTAAATCTACAATTGACAGATGTGTATACTTCTGGAACACTCTCCACCAATATAGGCTACAAATTCACCACTTTGTGTGATGTCGTGAGTGACTGTATATTGATGTTCACAGTGACAATGAAAGAGTTACAAAGACGACCAGACTGTAGGTTAAATAATCTGGGGGAGACGCAGGCCCACCCAGTACAATCTTACAAAGGGACAGCTACCAGAATCATCACAGGGTTAAATTCTTCTCAATCTAAAACATAGAACTTTTACATTTGCCTTACCAGTAAACATTTATAGATAGACTTTGTATTGTACATATTAAAATACTTTACAGACACAATGAGAGCTCAGCACTGAGAGGGAAGAATGAGCAGAGGTGGGGGGGAAGCTGCCGTACATGGAAGTGCTTTGCTTTCTACTTGAGAACTTCTCCTTGTACTGGACTGTCTAGCATTTGACCGTTATTCAGGATTGTTTCCAGTTGCACTTAATATGCACTTAAGCTCTAGTTTTCTTCAGAGTGTTAATATGGCAATCTCCAATGATATACATGGTCTATAATTGCATTTCTTCCACTGCCTGAGGCTACATGTAATTAAAAGCTTTGCATATGTAGTCAATGAAATCATTTCCTCATTACCCAACCATCCTCAATTTACCGTGATTTAATCCTGACCATTAGACAGGTTAGGTTTAATTAAACTATTTAGTTGTGCAAGATTTACATTTGCAGGTTGTGTGATGTGTAATTTCAGAACCACGATAATTGAATTAAAAGAAAGGTATTTTCAGATTCTGGTGTATAGTGCATGCAACTGGCTGAGATCATCTCCAAAAAGTGCTTATATCAAACATCTACGCCCATCCAAAACATATAAATAACACTAAATCTAATCCAGGGCCTGTCTGTCTTTTTGCGAAGCTGACGAATGTAATATCATAATGAAGTAAATGAGAGCTTCATCATTTTATTGTCTATTTAATCCTTGAAACGTCAAGCTCTCTAGAGTCTGGGATTTATACTAGTCTCAAACTCAATCCCATACTTTTCTGAGCGTTGGCCCTAATTTTAGAAGTCCAGGTGGCATGTTAGTAGTGGTAGAGAGATGTTCCCTTGCTCAGGTAGGTTTCAGTCTCCTGCTCAGTTGGGCAGCGTGTCCAGGCCCAGTGAAGCTGCGTGCTGCTTTGCCCGCAAGCGGAGGTTCTCAATGCTGGTGGTCTTGCTATTGTGGCTAGGAAGGCCTCCAGAGGCCTGCAGCAGAGGGCTGTTCCAAACCTGTTGCGCGTGGTGAGATAAGGACTGATAGTAGGACTGACAGGGGAGGGAGCCCAGGGGTGCTGGCATGTTGACATTCATGCCCAGGTATGGTATAGACGACGGGGTCGCCATGTCGAAAGACGGATAATGAACCAGGTTGTTGGTAGCTGCCATGTGCTGGCGAAACTGCTCCTGCAGACGGAAGAGGCTGAGCGGTGACGAGGAGTAGGAGTGACTCTGAGAGATCCCGCCGGTCACCCCGCTAGAAGAAGATGAGATTGCCGGAGAGCCCAGAGGAGAATCTAAGGACACAAACATGGGTGTCAAGATTTAGATCAGAATGCTTGATTATATATTTGCCACGCTCAAACTGTTATTCTGCGATTTGATGCATCCTTTAATAGGCCCCAAGGGGATTTTATTTAATGCAAATCTAGAAGAATCATTTTGGTTCCGAAAAGAACTTTTCAGTAAAGAGTTCTTAAAAGAATTTTTACTATATTTTGTTACAATGAAATTGCAAGAGCAATAAATAGAAAATAGGTACCTGGTTTGGGACTGAGACGTTTGCAAAGTGGGGAAATGTTTCCAGGTGCTGGTTCTTTCTCAACCTTCAGATCTTCTCTGTGTTGTTTTAGCTCCTCTTCCTTGTCAGTTGCGTTGTCCTCTGTGGCTGACTCGCTGCCTGACTGCTCTGCCGATGTCACGTTAAGCTCAACGCTAAGTTCTGATGCCAGTGCGTGGGGAGCTGTCTCTGCTTCCATGGAGGAGGAAGAAGAGGAGGATGAAGGTGGCTGGTTCTCAAGATTTATGCTGGAAGGGGCATCGTCCTTATCGTTTGTTGCTAGGGGCCCATCTGCGGAGACATCTTTCTGCTTCTGCAGTTGCTCCTTTTGAAGGCTTCGCTGCTTCTTACGAAACTTTGCACGGCGGTTCTTAAACCATACCTGGTGGCCAAAAGACAAGGTGTAGATACATAAATAAAGATCTTTGTAGACATTAGTAATATGATGAATTGGTATTTGTCGTTACCTACCTGTACGCGTGCCTCAGGTAGGTTGGTGCACATGGCCAGGCGCTCCCGCATCACAACATCAGGATAGTGCGTTTTCTGGAAGGTCTTCTCCAACGCCTCCAGTTGCTGGGCCGTGAAAGCGGTGCGACTGCGGCGTTGTTTGCGATGTTGAGAGCCGTAGCGAGCCTCAAGTATGATATCTTGAAATGTACAGCCGTTGGAAGACAAAAGACACGGCATATTTAATTCACTGTACTATCACAATTTTTTAGTGTGCCATAGGGAGGGAGAGAGAGAACGCACTTACCAGCCAGTCTCTCCGCGAGCGTGAGCGCATGAACGGACGGCCGGTAGTCAGGCGCGTGCTGCGCCTGTTGCGCCGCCTGTTGATGCAGGTTGTACATGGCGCTCAGTGAGTTCATAGCGTGGAGAGAGTATCCGTTCACTCCGTAGTGTTGCATGTTTCAAAGATATCTATAAAATAAGAATGAGACATAATGATTTTTAACACTAAGCTTTTCCTATTTGTTAAAACATATTAACAAATTTAACATTCACAAAAGTTACATAGTTAAAGTGAAAGACTAGATTCTTTCAAACTAAAGTGTTAGGAGATAACTACAGCATCATCTTGAAGATATACAATAAATGGACAAAATGACATATTTTGGAAACACAGGCTTCTTAGCCTTTTATATTTAATAATCTGAATAAATAGCCTATATTATTGACAATGTGATTATCTGAGTCTTTGGTGCTAAGACTGCGGCTATAAAATTAAAGACAGAAAATATCTTAAAATGCCTTAAACGCAGTGAATAATTTATGTGACCAGTCCTTAAGATACTAAACTCTTCACTATAGCCTATGTTTAATTTTCTTTCTCTATCGTCTACCTTAGTAAATGTTCTTGCGTTTATTTAATTTAGTCAAACAAATATTGAATTTAATATCTCGCTTTCGTGTGTGCTATTTGTATGAAGCTACACGTAGTTATATATAATCAATTTAGGTACTTTATAGCTGGAGTGTCAAGTAGCGCCTTTAAAAATCCGCTTATAAGAGCGGAACGGTGCTCATTAATATCCAATTATTGTTTTGTCCAATCCATTAGTCATACACAAGGAATTAATTGGTGCAATTATCACTTGTTTACCTAATGAGCTCCGATTTATGCTTACTACATTAGATTTATAATTTCAGAGCCAAATTACCGTGGCAAATCCTTTAAAAACAGTTGTCAATGAATCATTGAGTGGTTTTAGTAAGATCTAGGCCTACTTAAGTAATGAACGAATGTTTCGATGCAGAATTCATTATATCAGTTATGTAATCGAAATTTGATTTTACTCATAATTTCAAATGCTAGGACTTAGAAAAACGATATTTTAATTGTAATGTTAATATTAATTGTGATTGCACGGGATGCTAATCATTTTAAGATTTGTCTGTGTGGTTTAGTGTCCTGCTTCTCCAGCCATTTTTCAAAGCCGATTTAAGATTTTCATAGATAAAATGAAAGGCTTCAGGACACGATTAGATATGTATTAGTATAGAGGTGGTTGACAGACGCGAATATCTCCGAGGCCAATGCACAGCACATTATTAAGAGAGACTCCCGCACATGGCGGGTGTCCAGGGACTTGTAACAGCCTCGAGTTTCAAACTAAATTGTATTTTCAACCAGCACTTAAAATGCTCGTTATTTACTTCGATTCAATTCGTTTGTAGCCGAAATGAAATTAATGAACTACATAAAAACATGCATAGCATATACTTAGTAATTAAAATCAAATTACGTTGAAATATCTAACACAATTTAAAGTTATGGGTCATATTTGAGCAATTAATCTGTAGCAATAATAATAAACAATATTAATAATAATAATAATAGGCTAATAATAAAAACAATCAGATATAGGTTAGAATTATTTTTAATAATAGAATAATTCTGACACTAATTGACAAACATATAGCTTATTTCTCATTGTGACAATTTGTTTGTTTGTTTAATAATGATAATTCAATGCTATTTTAATAACACAAATTAAAAGGTTTAGTGGTATTATTTAGATTTTCCAAGGTTCTTTAAATGTTCACATTTTAGTAATAGTTTAAATAAAAAAAACTTTTAAATTGTGACCTATTGTGTTATTGCTGTTTTTGTCCTTATTATTTCTGCATTTAGGCTAATGTTGCTTCAAGTATAAATTATATAAAGTGCCGTTTTTCTTTGCGAAGATTGCCTTTCAGTGTCATGTTTTGTAACCGGCGACTGCCGATATGTCTATTTAGAACTTAGAGAAGTAAATTTGTTGTTTAAAGGTTTTTATGTTCGTGTCTGTTATAGGCCACCGAGACGCTTACCCTCCTCAGCGTGGAAGCCTCTGAATGACACTCGGAGTGCCCATTCCCAGACTATTAAGTCAGTGCACCGTCTGATGAATGTGATCAGAGGGCAAGAGGGAATAGTTTAATTCGCTTGGACAGAAGGTGCTTTGCTAAACATTTACTTTTCTCCCCCAAGTATTTGAATTGAATGGGGTCCGTTTCTCTCCCTCCCTTCTCTCGCGGCCCCTTATCCCATCGCCCCGGGGCCACGTTTTGGCTGAGATGTATGGCTTCTCTGCGGGTAAAATATGCATGTTGATCCCCATTTGGGTCCTCGTCTAATGGAAGTGCAAATAGGTTTCGACTGTGGAGACCTCCATTTATCATTACCGCTGACACGGACGGACGTATACAGTGAGCTTACTTGTGTGTGCGTGGCTTCAAGAAATGCTCGCGTGTGTTTTTCCAAGCAGAAATGTATTAGGCCTATATCGACTTACGTTTTCTACTTGTTATTTCATCTGTTTATATGAATGTTATATATATATATATAATGTTTATACTTTAAAAAGAATACACACGTTTTAAAAAAAACAGCCTGATAAAAACAACTGACCCATCAGTTTATTTAGTACGACCAGACAGGCTAATATCATAGGCCTAACAATAATAATGTATAATTTACCATTCATATTTGTGAAATATTTGTTTAAGCGAACTTTGCTAAATGTCACAATTTCGCCACAGGCCAACTAATACTTTCGCAAAAAGGGCAGCTTATTTTAATACTGTGTCTCGCTGCTATTGTAGTCTGTTCATCCGCCTGTTACTGCTGCGGGCAGTGTGACACTCCATGCTTCGATTATTAAAACCTCATTATGCAAATTGGCATGTACAGTGCAACTTTTTGATCCGACTAAATTAGGAAAAATGTTAGCGTTAAAAACCCATTTGACCTGGGGGCACTATTTATTGCGTCTCGCATGACATATATTAATATTGTCACTCATATTTTTGTATCCTTCGCTGTCCAAGGCCCCCCACATTTATGTTAAGCGGAGAGGGGTTTATTTTAAGCCGTTTCTACGTAGTTGAAATATATTTTATATCAGAATTTAAAGATGCCGAAGAGAGTAGCTACAATAGTCTTAACCCACTTTAAAGCGAATGTCAGAATTATATGTAAAGTTATAAGGAAGGCACGCTTAAAATAAACTATTGAGTTATCCTATGTTAGGTCTTTGTCACACATAAGTTTTTTTTTTTTTTTTAAGAACTGAGATTACAATTATATACAATTATAGGCTATCAGGAATAAAAACACTTTTAAAAAGTCTATAAAGTTTGGCCTGAACAAATTATTCCAGCATAATTTATTTAGCCTACTATTATTTAAGATAGGCTATATTTTAGCTACTGAACTGCCACGTTTAAATCTTACTGTTATTATTTTATTTATTTATTTTACTTAGCCTAAATAATTGCATAAAAAGTGGTTTCTTACCTCAGTCTTGTCCTTTATCCAGTGTCTTGTACTGTCACTTTATATTTTTTTTGCTTGTAGCCCGTAGTATTTCCCAGATGTCCTAATCGCGTTTTTCAAAGTCTAAGAGCCCATTCAAATGTATCCGCTAAGTATCAAGCGACTCCAAATCGTTCCCTGCGCGCTCTTCTCAGCACATTGAGTCCATCTATTGACACGCGCTTTGAGGAGGGATTTTAAAGAGCTCCGCGTAACATCAAGGAGGCTTGCTACTGGTCCTTGAAGCTGTCAATCAAAGCTCGACGATACTTTCCTCGGTGCATTTGGACTCGTAGCCAATTGACCCTTTACTTGAAGTCTTAAATTACGCACTTGAGAGCACTAATGTCCACTCACAAACGCTTTTGCTTATGAACAATATATAGACTTGTGTTATGTGAGAATAAATACTGACATCGATATAAAAGTTTATAGCAGGAACAGAAGAGAAACGGCTTTATAGAGCTCAGTGATAACAGAGTTTGATTATCAACACACACACACAAAAAAACCTTAATACGTTTATTTATTTATTTATTTTCATATAGCTTATGGAATTTATTGTTTGCTTGATATTGGGATTTATAGATTGTTAAAGTCACGCAAGAACAAAGCAATTTTTAGTAACAGCAGTTTGCTAGAAATTGATTTTATCGAAATTTAGTATGACGTAAATGTCTCTTGAAAATATGAATATTTTGCTTTCTTAAATTGTTCTCACGCATTGACTTTTTTGGTACTTTGTGAACATAGGAATATTCAACTCGGTCCCAAGACTTTTTTTTTAGACAAACGAATATCTCATGCATTGGTTTTGTTTGCTTTTCGACTTTGTCATGCCACTGCAGGAGAGACTGAATGGACTTTAGAGATCTCTAATAGATGCCAGGCTACTGCCTTCACAATCTCTCCCGGCCTTGAAGGATTTGGGTGAGGATAAGGGGAGACAAGACGCTATTTCAGCCTCCAAAAAACCTCTGTCTTGAAATGACTGCCGGTAAGAGGATTAAAACAATAATGCCCTTCTCTTCTTGAAGGGTTTTTAGAAAAGATTTCTTCTCCCGGAGCAAAACCGTTTAGGTTGGAATTAAGGGCAGCGCAAAGTAGCCTTTTAATGTAAAGCTTGCATAATTTGTTAAAGATGCTCGCTGAAAGCGGGCCAGGGTGAAAATCCCTAACTGAATTTTATCTCTGACCATAGTTATGATCTAGAGGAATTTGAAACGGGTGGAAATTGAATGAAACTGGGGAATTGTACCTCATATGTAAAATATTAGCGTTTAAAAATGAAAGGCTATTGGTGTTAAGTGTTTGTATGTGTTCAGGTATGCTGATAAACTGGTACTGCAATGTTTTATGCCAAACTGATTATGTGTTTCTGTTTAATTCATATAGGCAAAGCAAACCACTATGAATTGTAAGCCTACATTTACATGAATTGTTCGTGTCTAATTAATTTCCTAATGTTTAATAATTGTGAATTTCAAACTATTGTCGATTGTCGGAAAAGATAAAATATGTGACATAATTTTTCCCGTTCTGTTCTTTTTATATTATTATTTCCATTTATTGTAACTGCGCAAATTAAGGCAGGAAGAAAAAAGGTCACCGAA